>JAQBSW010001293.1:0-140123 GCA_029291075.1 Eudiplozoon nipponicum | reverse complement strand
ACAATTTCTATGCAGTCACGAACATTAACGGTTTGCAGCTTTCGCCACATATACATATATAGGCAACACAATTTAATAGTAATTGATCCTCGATAGTCAGTTTGCCGTCGTACTCTGATGATGGTCATGGAAGGTCGAAACGCGTCAGTGCGTTGCAGCTGGCGGTAGTTTTGTTATGTTGTTCGACGACTGGTTAAATACAATGGGATTGGTGTTTACTTCAAGCTCGCAAACTTGATTTAAAGAATTGTTACCACCACCCGCGCAATCAATTACTGTTAAATTGTATTGCCTATATATGTATATGTGGCGAAAGCTGCAAACAGTTAATGTTCGTGACTGCATAGAAATTGTGCAGCCGACATTTCCAGTCAAGTTCAATGTATGCGAGACTGCTAGAGGTGAGAGCCGCATATCTAAATTTGATTTCCATATATATTCAATGCGGTTTGATCCTCGATAGTCAGTTTGCCGTCGTACTCTGATTATGATCATGGAAGTTCGAAACGCATCAGTGCGTTGCAGCTAGCGGTAGTTTTGTTAGGTTGTTCGACGACTGGTTAAATACAATGTGATTGGTGTTTACTTCAAGCTCGCAAAGTTGATTTAAGGAATTGTTACCACCACCCGCTCAATCAATTACTATTAAATTTCACCTCGAGACAGTTTTGCTGAACACCGGCTAACGCCCGACAGCTCACCAGCAACCGAGCTATCTGACGCCGGCATGCCGCCGCGGGAAATAGAGGAACCAGAGTCAGCGTCATCAGAGCCAACATCAGTGTTTATTCGGTACGCAAGAGTCATAACACCTAAGGTATGGTTAGCCCCCTTCACTGTGTACTAATTTTCATTGTCGGGGGAGTGTATGTAACACGTAGCTCAGCGTTAGAACGCAAAGAATCTCAATTTCAACAGATCTGGTTTTCCTTAGGGTCACATATACGAAATCTGGTTTTAGACAATCTTTCTCCTAACTGTGATTTATGATACAATCTCTGGTAGTTTTAAGCAATTTTAATTTAGATTTCTTGGACAGCAATTTATTTCTAATTAATAGGGTTTTTGTTGAATAATAATAGACACCCTCGCATAATACGCTGGTAGCATACAATGGATTACTGTGTTAAAGCTATCAAAGCCAGAATTTATATTTTGTGTGTTTTTAATCCTTTATTCTTGAACATTAACTACACAGCTAAGACATTTTGGATTTATTTATTGTATTTATTATGAATTTGCTTTTGGACCTAGATATTAATTTTGTGTTAACAAAATTTTATTTTGTTGCCGTCTAGAGCACGGTCAATTTTGACTAACAGTGAATTTTGATTTACTTTGCAACATTGTTCATTATACACGTATGATAATTTGACTTGGCCTTCTCACATCACGACACTGAAAAAGGGGTCTGACGTCAGCAAATATCACGAGACTGATTAGAAGCACGTTACACGAACCTGATTTCTTTCGATGTCAGTTACCAGGCATATGTAAGAATAACATAGCATCGCTAAATAAACAGCTACCCCGCAAAAGCTCTCACATAAATCGCAATACTTCCTAAAATATAATACATAACATTTCAATTTTAATAATACAAAACTTGGAAAAAAAATATCAAGAAGTTATGTTGCTGATCACAATTATCCTTGTTTTTTATTCAACCATGAGAAAGTATTATAAAAATCAAATTTAAAAATATCAGCATGATTGTAGATTTTTTTAGTTCAGTACATAAAATGTTAAAAGACATCTTAGATGGAGATGTTTCTCTAAGCCCCTTAGGCAATTGATGGTAAATTTTGTAAATTTTCGAAAAAGAGAATAACTTGTTCGTAAGATTCCCCACCAAAAAAGGAGATATCGCCAAATGTCCAGATCTAGTGTAACGCGCGGCTCCGCGTTACAACCCAACGAAGCTCAATTTTGACAAATATAGTTTTCTTTAAGGTTGTAGAGGCCCTTTGGTCACTACCATAAGAGAGTCTCTGGGATGCCAGGCCCGGAAAATCCATATATGCGGTATGATCATCTGATTTGGAACACTTAAGTTCCTCTGAACTATCTTTTAAGCTACAATCCTTAAGTCCACTTGCTAACTGCTCTGTATCCTCAATATTTAATAAACCAGCCATAATATTATTAAATTACTGGCAATTTATATATTATATTAATTAAGCTTACCAGGATACGCTGATATTCACGGTTTACAGAACAAGATGATTGAGACCTGAAGCAAATTTGTTGTTCTTTTCGCTGATAATTAATAAGAACAATAGTTGACTATACTACAATAACTTATTAGCAAAGATATCGTAGATGGAACCACGCAGTGTTCCGCTTGTACGCTTCAGCAACTCAGAAAAAACTCTCGTTTTACCTTCGACAAGACAAGTCAAAAACTTCGACAATATGAACAAAAGAACTTCCAAAAAATTTACAATATTTTTTCAAAAAATACAATATTGTTTTACGAAACCAGCGATAACATCAAATGTCCAAAAATAAAAATTGATTTATTTTTATATGAGGAGTTAATTGGTGTCCAATAATTAAATTAACCTCCACAAGGTCATTAATGCTAATTCTGGCTTTACACAATATTTCTCGTAACTGTGATTTTAGCAACAATTTATGTTAGTTTCAAGCAGTTTTAATTGAGATTTCTTGAACTGTATATTTAATTGTAATTAATAGGGGTTTGTTTAATAAAAAGACTCCAGAGCGCAATATGCTGGTAACATACAGTGGATTTAAGTGACTTAACGCTCAAATCCAGGATTTATATATTTTATGTGGTATTCCGTTAATCCCGACTATCTACAACTCTGCTAAGACATTCTGGATTTATATCTTCTTTTCTCTTTCAATCATTAACATAAAAATGATTAACGATTCAGCCAAATCATTGTGGATTTATATATTTTAAATAATTTCTCATTCGCAAAAAATATAAATTCTGCCAAAACATTCTGGATTTATTTTTTGTGTTTATTGTGACTACTTTTATGCGAAACAATCAATTGTGTTGACAATATATTACGTTGTTCCGCCTACAGCACGGATTATTCGGATAATCAGTCTATTTTGATTTTGCTTTGCAACAATGTGTTCAATAAAAGTATGATGCTTCGACTTAGCCTTCTCACATCACTCATCCGAAAATGATTGCGGACTAATTATAAGTACGGATCTCAATATCAGCTACCAGGCATATGTAGGAATTGTATAGAATCAATAAATAGACAGCTACCCCGCAAAACCTCTTACAATAACCACAATACCTCCTACATAAATGTTGCTCCGTTTCGTCGAGCTCACAACCAATAAATAATTAATCAGCAACTCTAGTCTATGAGAACATAAAACTAGCACAAGCACTTTGGATGAATGCCACGGAAGAGTGAATACGGTAGAGCGGGGAAAACGCGCAAGAAAACAAATCCTGAGCCACAAAACAAAGCGAGCCACCTTCTCGAGATCACAATTCTCGAAGACAGCCACACGATGACGGGTGAGGACGATGTAACACTGCCATCTATACTCGACAGCAAAAAACACACACAAGATAAAGTCCAGCTCAGGAAATGTAGGAAGCCTGGTAGCGAGCCCAGCAACAACCCGCACCATCACATGGACCCAGTACCAGATATGCCAATTCGATCCAGACTACCTTGACGAGTGGATTAAACGATGTTACTTTATTGGTCAAGGTGTCCAATATAACGGACAAGGGCACAATAATTTTGAGGGCATCCGAGACAATCCCAATGTCTTTCAGACGCCGATTAAAAGATATCCCAGCCAGCTCGAGAGCCTCACCATCAGAGCAGATTCGGCCTCAGTCGATGCCGTCCACTACAGACGCGACCAGAGCAGGCGTGACCAGCGTCGACCTCATCCCGAAACAGCACCAGGAGGTCGACATCCAGAGGCCGGGCCACAGTTTCACAGCTACCGGCGGAGTGGTGTCCGAATCATCGCAGATATGGCCACTCCATGCGCTATTGCCTGAGAAATGGCTGCCGATTCCCGCGCACAGACGCGGTGTTTAGATGGGCGCGGTCAACGTCAAAAACTCAGGATGATTCGCACACGAAGGGTTAGGAAAACTGCTGGAGTCAGCCTCCACTGCGAAAGTAGAGGCTGAACACCGCAAAATTGTTGGCCGCCCAAAGTCTTCTGGCTCGAAGCTCGTTGCATTTGCGGTAGAGCGCAATCTAACTATTGTCTTTACAGCGACGGCTCTAGTCAAGTAAAGCTTCAAACGCCCAAAGACCTGCAACCAGCCTCATCGTCATTTGCCAGCATCAAAATATTTTCTCATCCGTGACTCAAACTCTGGCGAATTATTCCTCATAGACACTGCTTCAGACGTCAGCTTACTCCAACACAATTATTTTGAACCTTCCCACCAAGTCAACATCAGCTGTCTTACCTGTGCCAATGGCTCCAATATAGTGACGTTTTGGATACGAGTACACACAATCTCGTTTTCTAACTCAAAACGATGTTTCATTTATCCTTTTCATCATTGCCAATGCGACAAGAAACATCATTGGACGAAACTTTCTCGAAGATTTTGACCTCACTATACATCCAAAAACAAGAGAGATACGCACTGCCGATAATTAATTGCTATCATCAGCGATAAAACACACGACTCGCGCTAAAGCAGTCTCATCTAATTAGCTAATTCGTCCAGTTCCTCATGTACCACAACAGGACGATGTTCTAAAACGACATGAAGAGATTTTCAATCCAATCTGCTTTATGCCCGATCTCAAGTGGAAACGTGCCATCACAGCTTATCGTATCATCTTATCGAAGCCACTTCCTCATCCCCCAGAGCACCTCCATTGGAATCACACAAACATAAGGCCGCCGAGCAAGAATTCGCCATGCTACATCAACAAGGCATCTGTGCACGATCCAGCTCACCATTTGCGTCGCCTGTGGTAGTAGTACCAAAGAGTGAACCCGGAAAATTCACAGTGTGCGGGGATTATCATATTCTCAATTCTTGCACACAATCTGATTTGTACATCCTGCGAAATCCAGCTGACCTACTCAGATCTGCTTTCGTTCATGCTGTGTACCCAAAACTCGACCTAGTGAAAGCACACTATGAAGTATATATGGACAAAGACTCCGTATCCTATCCTGCATTCAGATTCACCGAAGGTTGCACACACGAATATCATTATATGCCATTCAGTTATAATAACGCATCTCAAACATTTCAACGTGTTATAAACGAAATACTAGATGGTCTACTATTTGTAATTCACTACTTAGACGACATTCTGGTATTCTCTAACTCAATGTCCGAACGTATACAGATTATTGACATTCTACTCGCACGTCTAGCAGACCATGGCCTCCGGCTTTATGGCAACAAATGTGACTTTGCACAAACACAAATCCTGGTATTTTCCAACTCCATGTCCGAACATATACAGCATATTGAGATCATGCTCACACGTCTAACAGACTATGGCCTCCGACTTCATGGCAACAAATGCGTCTTTGCACAGAAATCAATTTAATTCCTCGGTCATCAAATTTACGAGAAAGGCATGACATCTCTACCTGCTAAGTTTCTTTCCATCCAATATCTTCAGCCTCTAACCACCGTTTGAGCGTTACAACGATTTTTGGACAAGATGAACTACTACTCTCGATTCGTACCTTGCCTTGCCAAGATTCTGGCACCTCTTCACAAATATCTCGTGCCAGAAAGCCGTTTTGTCAAGAAATCACAACTAATTCAGCTCAACGTGGACGGAATGCAGGCTTACGAGGATGCCAAACAAGCTTTATGCAAAGCAACCATACTTCATTCACCTGATTGGTCTCAATCTATTGAATTGATCACAGACGCATCCTACGTTGCCACAGGGGCAGTACTTCAACAGTCCATCAATGGCGTACACCGACCTTTCGTGTTCTTCTCGCAAAAACTAAAACCACGCGAGACGCGATATGATACATTGGGGAAAGTCTTACTCGCCATCTAACGGTCGATTGAACACATCCACACCTATCTGGATGGCCGAAGTTTCAAGATCTACACAGACCACCTTCCTCTACTCCCGATGCTTTGAGGGAAGAAAGAGTATTTATATTCACGACGTGTCAACTCGCAGCTTGCACGAATACACGAGTATGAATATGATGTCACTCAAGTCGAAGGATCGGAAAACGTAGTTGCAGACTCTTTGAGCCTTCCTGCATAACTTTGGGCCTCCATCTTGGGTCCTTCTCAAATAAATACTTAGGAATTACAAGCAGCACAGCAAAATGACCCACTGTTCTTTGATATTGACCTATCATGCGGCAAATAAATGATTATTTCACTTCCAGACAGTTTTCCTGACCAGGGGCTGACGCCCGACATCTGATCAGCAACAGAGCAAACTGACGCCGTCATGACGCCACGAGAGATGGAGGAACAAGAGTCAGTGTCGACAGAGCCAACATCAGTGTTTACTCGTTACGACAGAGCTGTAACACCTCTTGTAAGGTTATCCCCCTTCATTGTGTAATAATTTTCATTGTCGGGGTGCTGTATGTAACGCGCAGCTCCGCGTTACAACCCAAAGAAGCTCAATTTAGACAAATATAGTTTTCTTTAAGGTCACATATGCTTATTCCTGTTTCACACAATATTTCTCTTAACTGTGATTTTAGAAACAATCTCTGTTAGTTTCAAGCAGTTTTAATTGATTTTTCATGAACTGCAAATTTAATTGTAATTAATAGTGTTTTGTTTAAGAATAAAACACACCCGCGCGTAATACGCAGGTAGCATGCAGTGGATTACTGTGTTTTAGCTGTCAAAGCCTGGATTTATAATTTGTGTGCTCTTCATTAATTATCAGTGACTCTATACTATACTCCTAAGACATTCTGGATTTATATCTTTTTTCCCTTTTGAATTATTAACATAAATATGATTAACGATTCCGCCAAAACATTCTGGATTTATATATTTTGAATAATTTCTCATTCACAAAAAATGTCAATTCTGTCGAGACATTCTGGATTTATTTATTGTTTTTATTGTGACTACTTTTATATAAGATATTTAATTGTGTTGACAATTTATTATTTTTTTGCCGTCTAGAGCACGGTCTACATTGATTAACAGTGAATTTGAATTTACTTTGCATCATAATATTCAGTACAATTATGATACTTCGACTTAGCCTTCTCACATCACCTATCGGAAAAAGATCGAGAACTAATCATAAGCACGGATCTCAATATCATTTACCAGGCATATGTAGAAATGATATAGCATCCCTAATTAGACAGCTACCACGCAAAACCTCTTACAATAACTAAAAAATCTCCTACAGAATAGTTATGCCAAAATCCATAATTTATTACAGAAGTTTAATCTCCAAAACATCATTAATCACAGCATCATGAAAATAAACATAATTAAATTCATTTCTATTACCTATTTTTAAAGATCTCGTCTTTTTACTGTTTTATTCTCAGCACTAGTGTTATCAAATATCTAATAAAATCTATTTTCACATTATTTTTGGAGGAGTCGACATTTTTTGGATCAATTGGAAATATTATTTTTAAATCATCAGCAAATTTGCAAACGCGACCGGAAAGAATCTTAGTTTCTAAATGTGCAAATACGATTTTGAATAAAATTGGCCTCAAACATTATCCTTGTGAAATTCCATTTGGTACTGGTTTTGATTTTGATATCAAATCATTTACTTGAATACTCATTCTTCGATTATATAAATAGTATCTAAGTAATCTAAAAACATTCGAAGCGATATTAAATAAATTAATCACATTCAAAATGGTATCAAAGGATATAGAGTCAAAAGCTTTTAAGATATTTTTAAATAAAATTAATGCATCTAACTTTTTATCATCTGGTGTATTTAAATGTTTCCACATAGAAAGCATGTTATTAATTGTCCATCTATCTTTCTAAAAGCAGAAGGCAAATGCGACAACTGAACTGCTTAGAAAATTTGCCGTGCTTAAATAGCCATGCCATAGTCTACTTGCACACTATTGGTTAACGGCAAGTTTTGCTTTTTTCTCATTGGTGCAACGTAAATAAAATTGAAATTAATTTACGCAATATGTCGGCAATTAATTTGTGTCGTTACAACACCTTCCTCACTGAAAAAAAGGAAAAAAATTCCCCTCTGCGAGGCTAGATAAGTTAAGCAAAAAAAATAATGTACCATAAATGCTTGGCCTTAGAATGCTTGTTTGGTGTTTCAACAATGATATGTTGCCAGGTAACCACTAGGAATTGCTACAAAAAATGTTAGCTCTAGTGGCCGTCATACTGCGTGAGGCAAAATAGAGCAGTGTAAGATTTGGCAGCCACAGCGTAAAGATTTCAAGGTAAATCGCCTCTGAATTTGCCAGGTTTAAGTTAAAATCCAAGGCAGGCTGGATCGTCGTCAATGAGTTTGTATACGACCAAAGGAGCTAGAGTGAGTGCTCGACGTTGTGGTCATGATATTTGTAGAGTGGTCTTTGTGCAATTTATGAAGTTGAGATATGCATTGAAAGTGGCCTGTATCATGATATGAAGTTAATAACTACTTAGTGTTGCTACAGGAAAGCTTTAGCTCCAAGTAGCTAGTCATACCAAAATAGGCAGTGTGATGTCATGTGTGAGAAATACATTATAATTTGTTAAAATATATACATTAAAATCAAAGGTAAATGCATAAAAATATGTACACGAGCATTGCCTCAGAAATGGCATAATACCAAAGAACTGTTCAAAAATGCTACATAATTATTAGCTAAGAATACCTGGTTATGCCACGTGAGATAAATGCGAAAAAATAACGTAAGGTTACAAAAAATTTTTATACGTAATGTTAATGACAAACAAATTTCAATTACGCGTTATACAAAGCAGGCTATTGAGATTGTGGGCAGACGGAGCCTGAGATGTGTGTAGAAGGTTGAACGCTCTCAGGATCAGGCGGTTCGATAAACGGTTTCAACTTGTCTATGCTTACTGATGTCGGTGTAGCGCCTTGCTTAATAATGAAGTATTTTGGTTGTCTGAGCTAAATCGGGTCAGGACCGCGATACTTTGGTTGTAGTGGTGCAACAGCATTGTCGTTGCGAACAAGTACTCTCTTGCAGCTGTGGAGCTGTGGGTGAACGAAGACTGGACGAAGCGTATGTCTCGGCTGCTGTTCAGATATGTTACCGAAATGAAGTCGAAGGTGGGTAGCTTCGTCTTGTGGGTCACCTTGTTCCGATAGTAGACGTGGTAGCTGACTAGGCAGGCGTAGATCCATGCCATACAAGAGTTGTGACGCAGACGTTTTAATGGATTCACGAGTACGGGAACGCATGGCAAGCAGAACTAAAGGTAGTGCATCGACCCAGTTGCCATTAATGGACGAGGATGCTAAAGCAGCTTTGAGTTCCCTATGCATTCTCTCTACCATACCGTTAGCTTGGGGATAGTAGGCAGTCGTCTGGCGTAAGATGCATCCCATGTACCGCAAGGTGGTTTTGAAACGATCAGATGAGAAGCAAGTGCCTCTGACCGTGATGACCTCATTGGGAACACCATAATTGGATATCCATGCAGAGATAAAACCGTTATTTACTTCGTCTGCAGAAATGGTGCCATGAGGTAATGCCGCAGGCCACCGTGTAAATCTACAAATCATAGTTAGAAGGTAGCAGAAACCTTAAACCATTGTCAGATGAGTTATGTCGATGTAGACGATGGCTAGGCGAGATGTATTTCGGAAATGTCGCATCTTAGAACGAGTGTGCCGTGTGATCTTGTTTTTATGGCAAATGGCACACTCGGAGACCCATCGTTTAGCGTTCTGCCTAAGTCTGTGACCCCAGAAACGATCTGTGAGAAGTCGGACAGTCGCTTGGCTTCCTGGGTGAGAAATTGAGTGAATTGAATCGAAAACTTTTCTCTGAAGGCTGGTCGGCAGAACTGGCTTGTTGGGCTGCGTACCCGTGAAGTAAACAATTGGTAAGCCTTCCCAGAGACGGCATATGAACTTGGTTGGATGACGGGCTATTGATCTTTGAATGTGAATGTCACCGCGCTGTTCCGTTTGCAGGAGGGATAGTGTTAATGCAGGTTCACTGAGTTTCACGGAGTTGACAGTGAATGGCGACGGCGAAGGTGGTTGTAGCGAGACGTCTGGCCTGGAAAGGGCATCTGCAATGAAGTTCTGTTCGCCCTTGACGTGAAAGATGTCAAATTGCCATTCGCTTAGACGTGAAAGCTGTCTTTTCACTCTGGCAGGGTACTTGGCGATAGTTGAAGTTGCGTTTCGAAGTGCGCTAACTAATGGTGCATGATCTGTGAAAACAACAAATCTGCTACTGCCAATGATGCTGATAAAATGGCGCACTGCGTCGTGGATGGCGAGTAGTTCTCGACCGAAAGTGTCGTATCTCGTTTCTACTGGTTGGAGAGTACGCGAGTAGAAACTGATAGGCTTCCGAACTCCGTCGATCTCTTGTTCCAAAGTGGCTCTAATAGCGAATTCAGAAGCATCTGTCGTGAGTAGAAATGGTTTTTGAAAATCTGGATGTGTTAGCATTGTGGCATTTGCTAACGAGTTGATGGCGAGTCAAAGTAATTCCTGGTGTTCGGATGACCAAGAAATGATGGAAATCTTGCGAAGTCCTTTTTGATTCCGCAGGTGCCTGCACAAAGGATAAAGTTGTTTTGAAAGGCCCGGAATGAACTTGCGATAATAGTTTAGTACTCCAAGGATTTTCTCTAACTCGCTAAAAGTCCTCGGTGACTTGATATTCTGGAATGAATTCGCCTTTGACGGCAACGGTTGAATACTTTGGGCGTGATACGATGCCCTAAGAAGTCCACGGATGTAGTTGCAATTAGCGTCTTGTCACAATTGATCTTGCGTCCGTGGTTGGATAAACGTGAGAGGACATTTCATAGTTGCTTCGCATGAGATTCTAAATCTGGATTGAATACCATAATGTCTTTGAAATGTCTGTGTAGCACACTTAAGTCCAAAATGCATGTAAAGATATTCGAAAAGACCAAATGGAGTGATGACTGCAGTCTTTTTAATATCCTGTGGTGCTACCAGTATGTGATGGTAGGCTTGTCTGAGGTCAATCACTGAGAAGAAATTGCTGCCGTTGATTTTTTCAAGTAAAGTGTTAATATTTGGAAAATAATAAGCATCAGATTTTGTCACTGAATTTAGCTTACGGTAATCTCCGCAGGCTCTGTACGATGTGTTTGATTAGTAGAATAATTGCAGTGGTGACGCCCATAAACGTTTCGATGGTCTGATGATTCCCCCTTCCAAAAGACTTGAGAATTCCTCTTGGGCAGCTTTCAGCTTAGCAGGGGCCAATGGTCGCTTCTTGAGTGCAATAGGTTGTCCTTCTGTGACGATATGGTGCATCGTGTTGGAGACTCATATATCTGACTTGTTAAGATCGAAAGGGCGGCTTGTATTTTTGAAGGACATGCTGACATCTCTGCTGAATGATGCACTGGGGTTGGCTCAATTACCAGTAACTCCAAACGATCAGAGGCAAGTGTCCAAAAACTTTGCTCAAGTCCGGTGGAGGGGTCGATGATCGTTTGATTAGCAAGATCAACAATGAGCCGAAATTTCAGAAGAAAATCTAGGCCTATTATATTCTGTGAGACCTTGGCAATGAAGTTGTGGAAAAATTCACGTCGTAGACCTATGTTGAGTGTGCGGTACCGGCAGCCATAAGTTGGTATGGGCTCGCCTGTAGCTGTTGCGAGAAGAACGCCTAGCGACATCTCGGCCATTGAATCACCCTTGAGAACTGAGACTGCTGCACCTGTGTCTACGATGAACTCTTCGCCAGTTTTGAAATCAAGAAGGTGCAGAAGCTCGTTGGGCTGTTTGGCCGGGTCATGCAAACAAGTAGGCTGGTGATTGCGACCGGCGTTGTCCGTTTGGCTCTCTATGTGAAAAATTCGGCGTGGACGAAAAGAGTCGACAGGGATGTCGGATTGTAGTTGGTTTCTTCCCTGTGGCGCCGTTGATGCCGTTGATGCGCAGAAAGTACGGTCTTCTACTTCCTGCGCCAGACGTTTCCCGATCCTGATGCACCCTTGCGCCTGTGGTCTGTTGTACTTTCCGTCAGCTGTGGAAATTGGCACTCATTTGGAAATTCTTCGGAACGACAAAGACAGACTTGGCATGAATAAAAAAACTTCTGGTGGTTATAACACCAGTTCTTTGGGGCATATTTGCTAAAGGATTGCGGGGATCTCGATCGCCGCCTACCGTTATAATTGGGCGTTATGGCCAATCCTTCTAGAACTTTAGCCATGTTCACCACAGTCCTCTCTAAAGAGGAGAGCCTATCATCTTGCGGGGGTGAACAAAAGGATGATGGATTCCATTTGGGTTGCAAAACCCTATATACTAACTCACATCTCTCAGATAAGTCATCTATAGAGAGAGTGCTGGGAAGCTGTCTGGCAAATAGTTTTAATGCTTGTGGAAGATTGTTAATATAAACAACCTTAGCCTCATGGTCAGAAATGTTGGTTTTATACCAACGTTTCTGTAATTCCATCAAAATTTCGATGGGATCAAGGTTTGGCATGTCTACCTGCGCATGTTTATTTATTATCTGCTTAGTCTCTGTGGGACCAAGCAAGGATTCTACTTCAATTTGTAGGCCCAAAATGGGATTAGGTAGCTTCCTAATGGCCTCAAGCTTAGGATAAATCCGTCGCTGCAATTCAGAAGGTAGTTTAGCAAACATCTTCGACAGTTTTTGATGATTGTCATAATCAGGAAACAGGGAGAAAGCGGAGTCTACGCGCATAAAGAATAGTTCACTATCTCCATCCCAAACAGGAACATCAATATCTAAAATTGGACCTGACATTCTAACAATCTTACGGGATCTTAAAAGCATAAATTTATAAGCAATATGAAAATATATAAATATACTTTAACGAAACGCTTACCCACAAACAGCTTCCACAGTTGAAGGTCTCCCGCAGTTGGATGAGCGCAGAAAACAGATGAATTAGTTCCTTCACAAAACACGTCACAGTAACTGCTTCCAAAAATTGAAATTTTCCGCAATTGAGCCTGTCGAGTACGTACGGTGCAGTTTTGTACGTAGGAAAGTTGAACAGAGCATATACCCCAAAAAAACATTCACCAGAAATCCACGAATTTAGAGACAACACATGTACCCAACAAAATTCCCAGAAGACCACGACTTTAGAGAGCACATGTATTCCCAACAAAATTCCCAGAAGACCACGACTTTAGAGAGCACATGTATTCCCAACAAAATTCCTAGAAGACCACGACCAGAGTAAAGAAGACGTAAACGCAAATGTTAATCTATTTTTATCCCAAATAAATGAAAAAGAAAGTCAATTTTATTTATACCGAAATAAACAGTACAATACTCAATATCCTGGCGCGGTCGCCAATTTTGGAAACGCCCCAGCTTCAAGTAAATGCCGTACGACGTTAAAAACTCGGTTAAAGTGCTATGGATATAGAGTTATTGTTCTGATAGGGGGCCCTTAACAGGACCGGTCGTGCGTTCTCCGGCAAATGCCGAGAAAGATCCTTCAGAGTGAAGATGTCCTAGAGCCTTGGATTGGCTCTGGCTGTGGTTCCTTCTGTTGTCGTGTTGTAATCTTGATGTGGAAACTTCGTTGAAGTTCTGAATTAATTGGCTCGTCTCACTGGTTGTACAGCAACACGACGTTGACAATCGTTGGTGAAGACAATCCAATAACCAGCCGACAGCACGCACACGTAACACAAGGCAGAAGGCAAATGCGACAACTCAACTGCATGGTAAATTTGCCGTGCTTAAATAGCCATGCCATAGTCTACTTGCACACTATTGGTTAACGGCAAGTTTCGCTTTTTTCTCATTGGTACAACGTAAATAAAATTTAATTTAATTTACGCAATATGTCGGCAATTAATTTGTGTCGTTACAAAAGCAAAGCCATAATAATAACCAGTGGGACAATGCTGATTGATCGGACTAATGTAATAATTCTGATTAAGCCAGGCCATTTGAAATGTGCAGTTACGACACTAAAGCGATAATAATTTAACAAAACAATTAATGCTGTTCATCTGCAACACTAAAATGGTACTGATTGAATTACGCAGCCAGCGGTGTCAAGCTCTAACAGTAAATTATGTTGATTATATTGGGCGAGCAGCTCCGTCTAGATGTATTTCTGAAATGTTTCTTATCTAACCAGGCGGTCAGTACTGATTGACCAGACTAGTTTAATAATTTTGATTAAATTAGGCAGTCTGTACAGTACATCGTCGCTACTAAACTTATAATAAATTGACAAAGCAGTTAATGCTGTCCATCTGCAACACTTAAATGATACTGATCAAATTAGGCAGCCATCGATCTCATGCTCCTTTACTAGAATTATGCTGATTAAACTAAGTAGGCAGTTCCGTCTAGCTAAATTGCTGCTATGAATTTTATTTAATTAGACGGTCTGCACTGACTGACTGGACTAATATAATATACCGGCTCAAGAACAATTCGCCCACATATTGCCTAAATGAAATTCAGATTTAATTTACACGGCACCAATTAAAACAAGCAAGATCTGCCGTTAACCAATGGCGTGCAAGCTTTTTTTCCACGCTATATAAGCACGGTGCATTTACCATGCTTGTATTTAGTCACGTGTGTTTTCTGCTACGTGCTACGTATACGCTGACTTTTGGACTTGCTTTACTAGCAGTGACGCAAATTTGCTTTCTGCACAATTAGTGAGGCGGAGCAACATATATTTATTGGACCTTTACGTGTGTCAGTAACCACGGTGTTGTCACAGATCTTCGGCAAGACAATTCTGAGCCTTCACACAGCCTCTTGCCTCTGATTTTAACGCCACGACAGATAACATCAGCAAATCAACCAGAGTCGGTCTCAAGTTTCTAGAAGTGCTTCTAGACACTGCTAAACTGACTAAATTACTTGGAACTTGGAAGGGAACGCAATTATGTCCCTAATAAGCGCAACTAACATTACTTATTCTTAGCCACCACGGAACGTAATTTGTTTGTAACGTCGTACGGCATTTACATAAAGTTCGGGTGTTTACAAATAAGCAACCGCACCAGGATTCTGAGTACAATACTGTTTTCTAGACTTGTTTTACATCACATCTTTTGGCATAAATACAATGAACTGTGTTTTCTTTTCATTTTATTATCGTGGAAATACAGTAAATCGAAGTTAGCACATACAACATTTTTTTACCGTGACTGTGAATCACCTAAAACTGTCAAATGTTTTCGCTAAACTACCTTCAGAATTGCAGTGACGGATTTATCCGAAGCTTGAGGCCATTATGAAACTACCCAATCCAATTTTGGGCCTCTAAATGAAGTATAATCGTTGCTGGATCCCATTGAACCTGATCAGATAATAAATAAATATGCACAGTTAGACATGCCGACCCTTGGCTCCATTAAGATTTTAAGGGAATTGTGGGAAAAAATGGTATAAAAACAATATTTTTGATCATGATGCTAAGGCTGTTTTTATTAAAAATCTTCTTCAGTCGTTAAAATTGTTCGCCAGACAGCTCCCCAACTCTCTCTTAATAGATGACTTATCAGAGAGATGCGTGTTAGAATTTATGGGTTTGGAACCTAAGTTAAATTCTTCATCATTTTGTCCTTCCACGCAGGATGATTGTATCACCTCTTTAGAGAGGACAATAGCGAACATGGCAAAAGTTCTAGAAGGATTAGCCATAGGGAAATCCGAGCTGAATCAAGTGAGCGCATGACCCATTTTTCCGCAAAAACGCAAAATAACAGTAGGCGGCGATCAAGACCCTCGCAATCTTTTAATAGATATGCCCCAAAGAACTGGTGCTGTAATCGCCAGAAGTTTTTTATTCATGTTAAGTCTGTCTCTGCCATTCGGAATAATTTCAGAATTAATGCCAATTTCTACAGTTGACAGGAAAGGACACACAAAACAGATGCAGTAGAGCATCCGGATCTGGAAACGTATGGCGCAGAGAGTAGAAAACCATACTTTCTCCTCATCAACGGCATCAAAGGCGCCACTAGGGAGCAATCACTAACAATCTGAATCCTATTAATTCTTTTCCTCCACGCCGAATATGCCCCATAGATAGCCAAACTGACAATGTCAGGCGCAATGACCAGCCTGCACGTTTGTATGGCCCGGCCAAACAGCTCAACGAACTTCTGCATTTTCTTGATTTCAGAACTGCAGCAGTCTCAGTTCTTAAGAGTGATTCAATGGCTGCGATGTCTCCAGGCGTTTTATTTGAAACAACTACATGGGAGCTCATACCTACTAATGGCTGCCGGCATCACACATTCAAAATAGGTTTGCGGTGTGAATTTACTCAAAACTTCATCGTCGCCAAAGTCTTACACGATATAATAGGCCTTGATTTCCTTTTAAAATTTTGGTTCATTGTTGATCTTGCCAATCAAAAGATCATCGACTCCTACATTAGGCTTGAGTAAAGTTTTTGGAAGCTTGCCTCCGAGCGTTTGGAGTTACAGGTCATTCAGCCAACCCCAGTGTATCATTCATCAAAGATATCAGAAGATCTTTGAGAACACAAGTTGTTTTTTGATCTCAGCAAATCAGAGCTACAAATCCCTTACACAATATATCATATCGTCACAGAAGGACAACCTATTTCTCTCAAAAAGCGACCAATGGCCCCTGGGAATTTTCAAACCTATTGGAAGAGGGATGCATCAGACCACCGAAAAGTTCATGGGCGTCACCACTGAATTTATTCTCCAAATCAAACGGATCGTACAGATCCTGTGGAGATTACGGCAAGTTAAATACAGTGACCAAATCTGATGCATATTCTATTCCCAATATTAACAAATTACTTGAAAAACTCAGCGGCAGCAATTTCTTCTCAAGGATTGGCAGCAGACAAGCCTACCATAATATCCCGGTAGCGCGAGATGATATTAAAATACTGCGGTCATCACTCCATTTCGAATATCTCTACGTACCTTTTTAACTAAAGTGCGCTACACTGACATTTTAAAGGTTCACGGAAAACATACTTCGCGACGACGCTGCTAACTGTATGTCAAATCTCAATGACATAATGGTTTTCAGTCCAGACTTTGAATATCATGCCAAGTATTTACGAAATGTCCTTTCACACTTATTCAACCACGGACTCAAGATCAACTGTGACAAGACGCAGATTGCAATACATCCGCAGATTTTCTAGGGCATCGTATCACGCCACAAGTTATCCAACCTTTTCCGTCGAAGAAAAATTTAATTAAGTATATCAAGTCAACAAAGACTGTAAATGAGCTGCAGAAAATTTTGGCAGTCCTTAACTATTATCAACAGTTTCTTCCCAGCCTATCAAGACACCTTTATCCGTTGTGTGGGCATCTGGGGGATTCAAAAAGGACCTAGCAAGAACTCCATCATTTCTTGGTCATATGAAGACAAGGAATTACTTTGACTCGCCATCGACTCGATAGCAAATGCTACTATGTTAACGCATCCAGATTTTCATCGACCATTTCTACTCACGACACATACTACTGAGTTCACCATTGGAGCCACGTTGGAACAAGAGATTGACAAGGCTCGGAAGCCTATCAGTTTTTACTCACGTACTCTCCAACCAGTAGAAACAAGATACAAAACTTTCGGTCGAGAACTCTTCGCCATCCTCGACGCAGTACGCCATTTTTTCAGCATCATTAGCAGCAGCAGACTTTTTGTATTCACATATCATGCAACATTATTTAACGAACTTCAAAACCCGACTTCAGCTGTCGCAAAATTCCCTGCCAGAGTGGAAAAACAGATCTCTCGTCTAAACGAATTGTAATTCTACATCTTTCTTGTCAAGGACAAACAGAACTTTATTACAGACGCAATTTCTAGGCCAGACGTCTCGCTACAACCACCTTTGCCGTCGCCATTCACAGTCAACTCCGTGACCCCCAAATAACCTGCACTAACGCCATCCCTCCTGCGCACAGGATAGGGCGGTGACACACACTTTCAAAGATCAGTAGCCCGTCATCTCACCAAGTTCGTATGCCGTCTCTAGGAAGGCTTATTTATTGTTTTCTTCACAGGTACGCAGCCCAACAAGCCAGTTCTGCCGACCAGCCTTCAGAGAAACGTTTTCGAATCAATTCACTCAATTACTCATCCAGGAAGAGAGGTGACAGTCTGACTATTTACAGATAGTTTTTGGGGTCACAGGCTCCGGCAGAATGTTAAACGATTGGTCTCCGAGTGTGTCATTTCTCAGAAAAGCAAGATCACACAGCACACTTCTTCTAAGTTACATATTTTCTGAACTACTTCTACCCTAGTTATCGTCCACATCGTCAAATTTCATTTGACAAAGGTTAAAGGTATCAGCTACCTTCTAACTATGATTGATAGTTTTAAACGATGACCTGCGGCATTACCTCACAGCACTATTTCTGCAGACGAAGTCATTAACGGTTTTAACTATGCATGGATATCCCATTATTATGTTCCGCAATGAGGTCATCTCTGATAGAGTCACTTCGTTCTCATCGTATCGTTTCAAAAAACCCTTGCGGTTCATGGGATGCACCTTACGCCAGACGACTGCCTACCATCTCCATTCTAACGGTATGGTTGAGAGAATGCGTAGGAAACTCAAAGCTGCTTTATTATCCTCGTCAATTAATGACAGCTGGGTCGATGCACTACCTTTAGTTCTACTTGTCATGCGTTTCGGTTTTCGTGAATTTATTAAAACGTCTGCGTCACAACTCTTGTATGGCTTGGATCTACGCCTGCCTAGGCAGCTCCCATGTCTATTACCAGTACAGGATGACCCGCCTCCGGCTTTATTTCGGTAACATTTCTCAACAGCAGCCGAGACATACTCCTCGTCCAGTCTCCGTTCACCCGCAGATCCGCAGCTGCAAGAGAGTACTCGTTCATTACGACGCTGATGTTGCACCACCACAGACAAAGTAACGAGGTCCTTACCCGATTTTACTGAGACAGCCGAAATATTTCATCATCCTGCAAGGTGCAACATCTTCATCGGTAAGCATAGACAGGTTGAAACCGCTTATCTAGCCGCATAAAACCTGGAAACATACAACCTTCTACACGCGACTTAGGCTCTATCTGCCTACAAACTCAACCTAACAATAGATTGCTTTGCAAAACGCATAACTGATAATTTTTTAGCATTCATTTTATGTTATTCTTCGTATCAAATGTTTAATTATATGCGCACCACTTGCGCCTAATGTCACGGAACGTGACCTCTATGGATCCAAATAATTCATTAACTGTTCTCAAACTCACTTGTCTCACGTGGTATAAAACCAAGTGTTCCTAGCTAACAATTGTGTAGCATTTTTTAAAAGTTCCTCGTTATTATGCCGTTTCTGCAGCAATGTTCGAGTACACTTTTTGTCGTTACCATTTAATTTTCATGTATATATTTTTACATTGTGCTGTTGTAGCGTATGAATCACACCTGAACTCACATAGCCTATTTTGATATTAACATCTACTTAGAGCTAACGCATTGTGTAGCAACACTAAGTAGTCATCGACTTCGTATCATGGTGCAGGCCACTTTCAATGCATATCTCAACTTCATCAGTTGCACAGTGACCACTCTACGAATATCATGACTACAACGTTGAGCACACACTAGCTCCTTTGGTCGTATATAAACACATTGATGGTGATTCAGCCTGCCCAGGTTTCAACTTAAACCTGTCTACATCAGTGACAATCTAACTTATAATCCTCAAGCTGCGGCTTTCCAAACCTTACACTGTTCTATTTTGCCACACGCAGTATGACCGGCCCCTACAGCTAACAATTTGTGTAGCCATTCCTATTGGTTATTTGACTTCATATTATCGAAATTTTCCGTTAACCAATGGCGTGCGAGCTTTCGTTTTCCACGCAAAATAAGCACGGTTCATTTACCATGCTTGTCATTACTCACGTTTGATTTATGCTGCGCGCTACGTGTACGTGCTGTCTTGTGTCACACTGACTGTACAACTACGCTGATTACTGTACTTGCTTTACAAGTAGAGTCACCTAGTCACGCCAAACTTGTAGCTGCACAAATAGTGACACGGAACAATATCTATTTATTGGAACTCTACGTGTGCCAGTCACTACGTTGTTGTTGGGGATCTTCAACAAGACAATTCTGAGCCTTCAAAAAGCCTCCCGCCTCTAATTTCAACGCCACAACAGAAGAAAAACCAGCCAGTCAACCAGAACCGGTCTCAAGCGCCTAGGAGTACTTCTATACTATATAACTTTCTCGGCATTTGCCGGAGAACGCAAATCCGGCCATAATAATGGCCAGAAAGAGTACTTTTTTCAGCCTCCACGGCACCTAACGTGCTTGTAACGCCGTATGGCATTTATTTGACGCTAGGGCGTTTACAGTAATACTGATGATTAGGCCAGGCAGTTGGCACTGTGCAGCTTCGCTTCTTAATTGCTAATATATTAACAAAGTAGTGAATGCTGCCCACACTAAAATTATACTGATTTAATAATGCAGCCAGCGATGTCGAGTTCCATTACTATAATTGTAATGATCAAACTAGGCAGTCAGGTCCGTCTAGCTGAATTACTGTAATTATTCTCATTTTACCGGGCGGACATTGCTGACTGACATGTCTAATGTAATAATAATACTGATTAAGCCAGGTAGTCTGCACCATGCAGGTTCGCTACTAAACTGATATTCAATTGACGAAGCAGATAATGCTGCCCATCTGCAACACTAAAACGATACTGATTAAATGAGGCAGCTAGTGCTGTCAAGCTTCAATGCTATAATTATGCTGATAAAACTAGGCAGGCAATTCCATCTAGCTGAATTTCTACAATGGTTCTTATATCAACAGGCGGCCAGTGCTGACTGACAAGACTCATGTAATAATGATGATTAACCGAGGCAGTCTGCACCATGCAGCTTCGCTACTACTCTTATAATCTAATGAAAAAGCAGTTAATGATGCCCATCTTCAACATTAAAATGATATTGATTACATGAGGCTGCTTGCGATATCAAGCTCCAATTTTATAATTTTGTCGATTAAACTAGGCAGGCAGTATCTTCTATCTGAATTCCTGCAAGGATTCTTATTCAACCAGGTTGTCAGTACTGACTGAATTGACTAATGTAATAATAATTATGATTAAACCAGGCAGTCTGCGTCGTGCAGGTTCTTTAATACACAGATAATCAATTGACAAAGAAGTTAGTGCTGTTCATCTGCAACACTAAAACTATACACATTAAATAAGTCAGCCAGCTACGACAACATCCAGTACTTGAATTATTCTGATTAAACTAGGCAGGCAGTACCGTCTAACTGAATTTCTGCAGTGATTTTTATTTAAGCAGGTTCTCAGTGCTGACAGACTAGACTTATGTAATAATAATGCTGGATTAGCCAGGCAGTATGCACCGTGCAGGTTCGCTACTAAACTTATATTTAAATGTCAAAGCAGTTAATGCTGTCCACCTGCAACACTAATATGATACTGATTAAATAATGCAGCCAGTAATGTCAAGCTCCAATTCTATTGTAGGAGGTGTTGTCATTTATGTAGGTTGTATTGCAGGTTAGCCTTTTATTTACTGATGCTATGATATTCCTACATATGCCTGGTAGCTGACGTCGGAAGAAATGGGTTTCGTCGGCCGTGCTTATAATTAGTCTCACTATATGTCCCAGTGTCGGGATGGGAGAAGGTTAAGTCGAAGTATCATACATGTATTATGAAAAGTGTTACAAAGTACATTAATATTCAATGTAAGTCAAAATTTACCGTGCTCTAGACGGTAACAAAATAAAATATTGTTAACACAAAGTTAATATCTAGGCACAAAAGCATTAAGTCATTAATCATAATAAATAAACCCAGAGTACCTTAGCTGTATAGTTTAGAGTCCCTGATAATTGATGAAGAGCACACAAAAATATAAGTCCTGGCTTTGACAGCTAAAACTTAGTAATCCACTGCATTATACCGGCGTGTTACGCGCGGGTGTGTCGTTTTTAAACAAAGCCCCATTAATTTCAAATAAAATTGAAGCTCAAGAAATCACAACTAAAACTGCTTGAAAATAACAAAGATTGTTTTTAAAATCACAGTTAGAACAAAGATTTCTAAAACCAGATTTAGTATATGTGACCCTGAGGTAAACCGCATCTGTCGAAATTGAGACTCGTTGGATTGTAATGCGGAGTTGCGCGTTAAATACACCACCCCCCCCCACGACAATGAAAATTAGTGCATGGTAAAAGGGGGTCAACCATACGGGAGATGCTATGTGACTGCTGTCACGAGTAAACATTGATGTTGGCTCGGCTGATACTGACTCTGGATCCTCTATCTCTCGCGGCGGCAAGACGGAGTCAGATGGCTCTGTTGCTGGTGAGCTGTCTGGTGTTAGCCGGTGGTCAGCAGAACTGTCTGGAGGAGGAATTATCGTCTTTTCGCCGCCTGATAGGTCAACATCGTGGAACAGCGTGTCATTTGAATTGGCTGCTTGCAATTCCTGAATAATTATAGATGGAGGACGCAGGATGGAGACACAAAGTTCTGCAGTAAGGCTCAGGGAGTCTCCAGCCAAGTTGTCCGACCCTATGACGTCCGTGACTTCATATTCACAGTCGTGTATTCGTGTAAGTTGCAAGTTGATACGCCGTGAATATAAAAACAATTTCCTTCGTTTGTGCTTTGGGAGTAGAGGAAGGTG
This sequence comes from Eudiplozoon nipponicum, assembly GCA_029291075.1. Taxonomy (NCBI): domain Eukaryota; kingdom Metazoa; phylum Platyhelminthes; class Monogenea; order Mazocraeidea; family Diplozoidae; genus Eudiplozoon; species Eudiplozoon nipponicum. The sequence goes on along the minus strand of JAQBSW010001293.1, from coordinate 117,271 downwards.
GTCGGTGTAGATTTTGAAACTTCGGCCATTCAGATAGGTGTGGAAATGTGGGATCGACCGGTAGATGGCGAATAACTCTTTACCTAATGTATCATATCGCGTCTCGCGAGGTTGTATTTTTTGCGAAAAGAACGCGATAGGTCGATGTACGCCGTTGATGGACTGTTGAAATACTGCGCCTGTTGCAACGTCGGATGCGTCTGTGATCAATTCAAAAGACTGAGACCAATCAGGTGAATGTAGCATGGTTGCTTTGCGTATAGACTTTTTTGGCATCCTCGTAAGCCTGCATTTCATCAACGTTAAGCTTAATTAATTGTGATTTCTTGACAAAATGGCTTTCTGGCACGAGATATTTATGAAAAGATGCCAGGATCTTAGCAAGGTAAGGTACGAATCAAGAATAGTAGTTCATCTTGCCCAAGAATCGTCGTAACGCTCGAACGGTGGTTGGAGGCTGTAGACCTTGAATGGCACGACCCTTAGAAGGTAGAGGTGTCATTCCTTTATGGGAAATTTGATGTCCGAGGAATTCAAATTGCTGTTTGCGCAAAAACACATCTGTTTCCATGAAGCCGGAGGCCATTGTCTGCCAGACGTGTGAGGTGAATCGCAATATGCTGTACATGTTCAGAAATTAATTTAGAGAATACCAGAATGTCGTCTAAGTAGGGAATTAAAAATGGTAGACGGTCTAGTATTTCGTACATAACGCGTTAAAAATGCCTGAGATGTGTTCTTGAAACCGAAAAGCATATAATTATATTCGAGTGTGCCACCTCCGGTGAATCTGAGTGCAGTATACGAAATGGAGTCGTTGTCCATGAGTACTTGGTAATAAGCTTTTACTAGGTCGAGTTTTGAGTACACAGCATGACCGTTTTCAGAAATGAGTAGGTTAGCTGGACTTGGCAGGCTGTACGAATCAGATTGTGTGCAAGAATTGAGAATACAATAATCCCCGCACACTCTGAATTTTCCGGGTTCACTCTTAGGTACAACTACCACAGGCTATGCAAATGGTGAGCTGGATCGAGCACAATTGCCTTGTTGGCGTAGCATGGCGAATTCTTGCTCGTCGATCTTATGTTTGTGTGGTGCCAATGGACGTGCTCTGCGAGGATGAGGAAGTGGCTTCGAAAAGGTGATGCGATGAGCTGTGATGAAACGATTCCTCTTGAGATCGGCGATAAAGAAGATAGGTTTGTAAATCTCTTCATGTCGCTTTAGAACATCGTCCAGTTTTGGTACATGAGGAACTGGAGGAATTAACTGAATGGACGAGACTGCTTTAGCGCGAGTCGTGTGTTAGAGCGCAGATGATAACAATTGATCGTTAGCAGTGCGTATCTCTCGTGTTTTTTTACGTATAGTAAGGTCTTACGTTTTCGAAGAAGTCACGTCCAATGATGTTCCTTGTCGCATTGGCAATGATGAATGGATAAATGAAACATCGTTTTGAGTTAGATTACGAGATTGTGTGTACTCGTATCCAAAACGTCGCTATACTGGAGCCATTGTCACAGGTAAGACTGCTGATGTTGACTGGGTGGGTGGGTTCAAAATAATTGTGATGGAGTAAGCTGACGTCTAAAGCAATGTCTATGAGGAATAATTCATCAGAGTTTCAGTCACTGATGAGAAAATATGTTGATGCTGTCAAATGACGATGAGGCTGTTTCATGTCTTTGGGCGTTTGAAGCATGACTTGACTGGAGCCATCGCTGTAAAGACAATAGTTTGATTGTGCTCTACCGCGAAAGAGACGTGCTTCGAGCCAGAAGACGTCGGGCGGCCAACAATTTTGGGGTGTTCAGCCTCCACTGCCGCAGAGGAGGCTGACTCCAGCAGTTTTCCAAACCGTTCATGGGTAATTCATCCTGAGTTCTCGGCGTTGACCGCGCCCGTCTAAACGCCGCGTCTGTGCGCTGGAATCGGCAACCATTTCTCAGGCAATAGCGCGTGGAATGACCATATCTGCGATGATTCTGACACCACTCCGCTGGAAGCTCGGGAACTGTGGCAAGGCCTCTTGACGTCGACCTCTATCTGCTGTTTCGGGACGATGGTCGATGCAGGTCATGCCTTTTCTGGTCACGTCTTTAGTCGACGGCATTGACCGAGGCCGAATCTGGCCTGACGGTGTGGCTCTCGAGCATGCTGCTGAGGTGTTCATTGATGACATTACTTTGGGCTGATGATGCTGGAGTTTGAGGCTCGGAGAGGCGTGGTGTAATGCAACCTGGCTCTGAGGCAGGTGAGCTGCAGTGGTGTTTCTTCCACCAATCGTCTAGACGTGTCGGCCATATGTCGTTTGCTCTCCAATAGTCACTCAGGAACGTGGCTATTTCTTGCAGTGCCGGGGGAACATTCTGAATGAACAATCGCATCAAGAGTTCATTAGGTAGCTTGAATTCACTGGCATTCAACTCCATCTCCCTAAATGGCTTGGAAGGCGTGCGGCTACCTAGGGACATATGGCTCATCAACTTAGTAAGCCTGTCTTTACAATCTAGCGTCAGGCGCTGTTTGACGGCGCGTTGCAGGCTCTGCCATGGTTGCGAACATGTGCCCTCAGTGTATTGATGCAGGATGCCATTGATTATGTGCCTGAAATAAATTGGGATTGTCTAACTTGCCCTCAAAAAATGGAGCCCTCCTATTTTGTAATGGACAACTTGGCTAATAAGTTAGCATTGTCGATCCAGTAGTCAAGTTTGGCTGGATTGAACTCGCAGATCGTGTACTGGATCCATGTGGTGGTGCGGTTTGTTGCTGGGCTCGCCGCAAGGCTTCCTGCATTTCCTCAGCTGGACGTCATCTTGTGTGTGCGTGCGCTGCCGAGTAAGGTTAGCAGTAATACATCGTCGTCACCCGATATTGTGCATCTGTCTTAGAGCATAGTGATTTCGAGAGGGTGGCTCGCTGTGTTTTGTGGCTCAGTACTTGTTTTCTTGTGTGTCTTCGCCGCTTTACCAGGTTCACATTTCACGTTGAATTCATCCGATGTGCTTGGGCTACCGGGAGGACTACCGCCTGCTTGATATTCTCAGTGACTAGGGTTGCTGATTAATTATTTATTGGCTGTGAGCTCGACGAGACGGGGCACCATTTATGTACGAGGTGTTATGATTTAGGTAGTTGTATTGAGAGGGTAGCGGTTTATTTACTGATGCTATGATATTCCCACATATGCCTGGTAGTTGACGTCGGAAGAACTGAGTTTCTTTTGCCATGCTTATAATCCGTCTCACCTTACGTCCAAGTGTCGAGAAGGGAGAATGCTAAGTCGAAGTATCATACGTGTATTATGAAAAATGTTACAAATTAAATTAAAATTCAATATTAGTCAAAATTGACCGTGCTTTAAATGGAAACAAAATAAAATATTGTTAACACAAAATTAATATCTGACCACAAAAGCATTCAGTCATTAATCATAATAAATAAAGCCAGAGTGCCTTAGCTGTATAATTTAGAGTCACTGGTAATTGATGAAGAGCAGACAAAATATAATTCCTGAGTTTGACAGCTAACACATAGTAATCAACTGCATTTTATAGGTTTGTAACGCGCGGGCGTGGGTCGTTTTTAAACAAAACCACATTAATTTCAAATAAAATTGCCGCTCAAGAAATCTCAACTAAAACTTATTAAAAATAACAGAGACTGTTTCTAAAATCACAGTTAGGAGAAAGATTTCTAAAACCAGAATTAGCATATGTGACCCTGATATAAACCATATTTGTCGAAGTGGAGACTCGTTGGGTTGTAACTTGGAGCAGCGCGTTACATTATAATTATTCAGATTAAAATAGGCAGACACTTCCCTCTAGCTGAATTTCTGCAATGGTTCATATTTAAGCTGGCTGTCAATGCTGACTGGCTTGTTTAATGCAACAATATTTCTCATTAAACCAGGCAGTCTGCGCTGTGCAGGTTTGTTACCACACCGATAATCAATTGACGAAGCAGTTAATGCTGTCCATCTGCAACACTAAATCGAATTTGATTAAATAAGGCAGCCAGCAATGACAACCTTCAGTATTCGAATTATTCTGATTTAACTAGGCAGACAGTTCCGTCTACCGGAATTTCTGCATTGATTCATATTTAAGCAGGTTAGCAGTGCTGACTTACTATACTACTGTAATAAGGTTGATTAAGCCAGGCAGTCGGCAATGTGCAGCTTCGCTACAAAACTGATAAACAATTGACAAAGCAGTTAATACTGTTCATCTGTAACAGTTAAATTATACAGCGATGTTAAGCTCCATTACTATAATTATGCTGATTAAATGAGGCACTCAGTTCCCTCTAGGTGAATTTCTCCAATGATTCTTATTTAACCGGGCGGTCAGTACTGACTGATTAGACTTGTGTAATAATGCTATATAATCCAGGCAATCTGCAGATTTCCCGATAAAACTGGTAATATAGATAATCAATTAACAAAGCTGTTAATGCTGTCAATTTGCAACTCTAAATTGACACAGATTATATTAGGCAGTTCCGTCTACCGGAATTTCTGCATTGATTCATATTTAATCAGGATCACTGCTGACTGACTATACTAATGTAATAATGCTGATTAAGCCAGGCAGTCAGCATTGTGCAGCTTGGCTACTAAACTGATAAACAATTGACAAAACAATTAATACTGTTCATCTGTAACAGTTAAATGATACTGATTAAACAAGGCAACCAGCTACGTCAAGCTCCAGTACTATAATTACGCTCGTTAAATTAGGCAGTCAGTTCCCTCTAGCTGAATTTCCGCAAAGATTCTTATGTAGCCGGGCGGTCAGTGCTGACTGACTTTTCGAATGTAATACTAAAGCTGATGAACCCAGGCAGTCGGATTTCTGCAATGATTCTTATTTAACCGGGCTCTCAGTGCTGACTGACCAGAGTAATGTAATAATGTTGATTAAGCTAGGCAGTCTGCACTGTATGGCTTCGCTATTAAACTTATATTTAATTGAAAAAGCAGTTAATGCTCCCTATCTACAACAACTAGATATTTCAGATTCAATAATACAGCCAGCGATTTCAAGCTCCAGAAATATATTTATGCTGATTAAACTAGGCAGGCAGTTCTGTCGAGTTGAATTTTTGCAATTATTCTAATTTAAGCGGGCGGTCAGTGCTGACTGAATTGTCTAATGTAATAATAATGCTTATTAAGCCAGGTATTCTGCACCGTGCAGCTTCGCTATTATAATCTATTGACAAAGCGGTGAATGCTGTCAATCGGCATAACTAAAATGATACTGATAAAATAAAGCTCCAGTGATGTTAAGCTCCATTACTATAATTATGCTGATTAAATGAGGCACTCAGTTCCCTCTGGGTGAATTTCTGCAATGATTCTCATTTAACCAGGCGGTCAGTACTTACTGATTAGACTTGTGTAATAATGTTATATAAGCCAGGCAACTTGCAGATTGCCCGATCAAACTGATCAAACTGGTCAAACTGATAATCAATGAACAAAGCGGTTAATGCTGTCCATCTGCAACAACTAGATATTTCTGATTAAATAATGCAGCCAGCGAAGTCAAGCTCCAGTACTATAATTATGCCGATTAAACTAGGCAGGCAGTTAGGTCTAGCTGAATTTCTGCAATTATTCTTATTTAAGCGGACGGCCAGTGCTGACTGACTTGTCTTATTTAATAATAATGCTGATTAAGCTAGGTAGTCTGCACCGTGCAGCTTCGCTACTACAAAGATGATCATTTGATTAAAGCAGTTAATGCTGTCCATCTGCAACACTAAAATGATACTTATTAAATTAGGCAGCCAGCGATGTCAAGCTCCATTACTATAATTATGCTGATTAAATGAGGCACTCAGTTCCCTCTAGGTGAATTTCTCCAATGATTCTTATTTAACCGGGCGGTCAGTACTGACTGATTATACTTGTGTAATAATGCTATATAAGCCAGGCAATCTGCAGATTTCCCGATCAAACTGATCAAACTGGTCAAACTGGTCAAACTGGTAATCAATTAACACAGCTGTTAATGCTGCCCATCTGCAACTCTAAAATGACAGATTATATTAGGCAGCCAGCGATGTCAAGCTACATTACTAGAATTATCGTGATTAAACTAGACATGCAGTCCGGTCTACCTGAATGAGAGCTATGATTCGTATTTAAGCAGGCAGTCAGTTCTGCTTGGCTGCACTGGCACAATTATTTTATTAAGCGAGACAATCAGTGCCGACTAGATTTATTACTACGTTTATAATGAATGAAATGCACAATCATATCTGTGTGGCTGCATTATTAAAATATTTATGATTAAACTGAAGGATAGTACTGACTTCCTGCCATATAATAAAGGGTGCCGATTAATCTATGCTCTCAGTGCTCTCTGGCTGAACTTTTAAATAGATGCCGATTAAACAAACCATCGGTGTTGTCTAGCTTTTACTACTACAGTTATTATGAATAAACTGTGCAGTGCATGCATTCTAGCTAGTCTATTGATATTATGTCAATTAAATTAGGCAGTAAGTGCTACATAGCTGCACTACTAAATGGCTTCTGTTTAATTCAGGCAGTCAAACAGTCACTATTGTCCTGGCTGCACTATAAAAAAAATGCTGATTAGACCAGGCAGTCAGTGACGTCTAGCTGCACACTTGGCATTAAAATTATTAGTGAAGCAAGTAGTGTTGTCTTGCTAAAATATTATTATTATTATTATGACTAACCTGGCAGCTAGTGCTCTCCACGTGCTTTATTAAGTCAATGCTGATTAAGCCAGACAATCACTTTTGTCCTGGCTGCACGATAACTATAATGGTGATCTAACCATCCCGTCTGTGCTGTCTAGCTGCACTACCACAATCATGCTGTGTAAACCAGATCGTCTATGCTCTCTAGATGCACACCTACAGAAATTCTGATTAAACCAAACAATCGGTGATTTCTAGTTGTTCTAGTACAATGTCTCTTATTACGAAGCTAACAAAATTAAATTTAACATAGTTTCTCCAAGTTTTATGACGCATTTCATGTAATGAAAATTAACTATTGGTGATAATAAAAAATGTGTGAAAAGCGCACAATAAAGTGACGTAAGTGATGAAATGCAAAGATTTTCTTCAAATGCTTGGCCGGACATGTTAATGACTAACCAGTAAAGGTCAATACAAACATGTTAATAAATTGTATTTTAATATTCAAAAAAGTTCAGTTTATACCGAAAACTAATACACAATTCATAGAACCTTTTCTGTTTTTTAAAAATGGAAAAAAAATTTTTATCAGATACTAGAACTCTTTAAATCAAGTTTGCGAGCTTGAAGTAAACACCAATCCCATTGTATTTAATCAGTCGTCGAACAACATAGCAAAACTACCGCTAGCCGCAACGCACTGACGCGCTTTGACCTTCCATGATCATCATCAGAGTACGACGGCAAACTGACTATCGAGGATCAAATCACATTGAATATATAGGGAAATCAAATTTAGATATGCGGCTCTCACATCTAGCAGTCTCGCATACATTGAACTTGACTGGAAATTTAGGCTGCACAATTTCTATGCAGTCACGAACATTAACTATTTGCAGCTTTCGCCATATATACATATATATTAAAAGAAAACACAAACCAGAGAATTTAAACTTGAAGGCAGTGCATATTTAGGAAAAAGCAAATCAGTTGCGTGCATCATCCCCAATGAAAGCTCAATGCCGGAACATACATTTTCTGCTTGCATAAATCCAGCTGCAGTTTCTTTATTCATAGAGTTTCGCATTTGGCTAAATCATTTCTGTTGCTGCATTTAGTAAATATTTTAAATGCTACGTCTGGTGAATATATGGGAGGTTTCAACGAAATGCTGCGCATTCGCAGACGTGTATTCACCAGTTGATTTTATATAGGGGATCATCCTTGCGAGTAATCAAACGTCTAGGCGATCGGCCTACGTCAGTTAAACGACAACCTGCGCATGTTAATTGGTAAATTATATTTGAGGTTGTTTAATTGAATACCAACTGATGTTGATAAACGTTTGCTTTACCTATCACAAATACAAATAGATTTAATAACAGAAGAGGCGCTATAGATGGGTCAAAATTTTGGAAATCGTTCTTCAGATAAAAGCGATTTTGATTTTGAAGCAGCATTTAAATTGTTAGTAGAACAAACGGTCGACCTAGATACTACGAGCATTGATTGCAAAAACTGTTTTAAAACTATTTCAGTTGATCAGGTATCATATCTGAAACCGTTCAAATGCGGAGAACAGCATGCATTGACAAAGAAAACTTTTAAATGCGCTTAAAGTTATCAGCATAAATCCAGATATCAAAATACTACAACACAATCAATAAATGCAAGTGCATTGCTATAATGGACAAATCCAACTATAAGCAAAAATGGAGAACGTATTGAATCACAACACAAAATGCACGCATCTGGAAGATAAATCAGATGAAATAAAAAAAGTATAGCTTAATGTATTAAACGTAACTAAAGTCTTAATAGACGCCCGTTTAATTGAAGTTGCAGATACGCAGAAGCTCAAATCATTTGGATCATCCACACCAACAACGTATGGATTACCAAATATACACACAAAACTTAGTTCAATGAGAAAATATTATTATTAGTTGTCAATTTTGTTCCATGCATTGGTTAAATGGTTTGTCCGTATAATGAAACCATTGCACATATTACTAGGTAATTATTTAGTTGCTGATTCATTTGAGATTTTTACCAAAGTAAAACATATAAATGTTAAAAATAAATTTATATTTTCTTTTTATGTTACATCTTTGTTTACAAATGTTCCAATTGAAGAAACCATTGACATTATAATCCAAGTGGAAGAACAAGACATATTACCATCTCAGGTGTCAGGTCACAATATACGCAAGCTTATCTTATTATGCATGAAAGACGTACAGTTTCATTCTAATAGATTGATGATGTGGCAATGGGGAGCTCCCTATCTGCTGTGTTGGCTGAGATTTTTCTAGTCCATCTTGAGAGCACACTATTAAACAATTAAATAAGTAGATAAGTATAAAAATTACAGTATTTTATTCATATATTCCTTGTCCAGAATGTTAGTTATCAAACACGAACACTGGTTCAAAGTTCCAATAAAGCGCATGAATATATCAATTACACATCAGGGCACGAGAAAGATGATTTTCTGCCTTTCTTAGATGTACTATTAAGGAAAATTGTTAATGAAAAAATAAAAAGAACACTTTGCGGTAAAATAACCTGGCCCGCATAATATTTACATTGTAGCAAGTGTATGAATTTAAATATAAACTATCAACAATCATGTATTAGATGTTGCGAACCTAGTAACAAATTTTTCAATTATGACCAGAAGTATAAACCAAAGACAGCATGAACGGAAGCATAATCTCGTGCACATTCCTTTCGTGCTTACTGGCGAATGTGCACGAGATTATGCTATCCATTCATGCTACATTTGGTTTATCTTTCTGGTCATAATTGAAGTAATTTGTTACTAGGAGCGCATAACCTAATACCTAATTTTATATACATTAGTTCTCCGCCACAAACAGTATCTAACTGTTATATTGTAGGAGGTATTTTTGTTATTGTAAGAGGTTTTGCAGGGTAGCTGTTTATTTAGCGATGCTATACCTTTCATACATAGGCCTGGTAGCTGATGTCAAGAGCCGTGCTTATGATCTGTCTCAGACTCTTTTCTAATGGGTGATGAGAGAAGGCTAAGTCGAATCATCACACGTACATTGTACACAACGTTACAAAGTAAATTAAAATTCAATGTGAGTCAAAAGTGACCATGCTCTAGACGGCAACAAAATAATATATACTCACTACAAGTTACTATCTAGGCATAAAAGCGAAGTCACAATAAACACAATAAATAAATCCAGAATGTCTTAGCAGAACAGTTAATCATAATAATAATTATCATGCAAAGCTATACAAAAGCCAAAATTGACTAATGTTTAACTGCCATATAATCACAGTTATTAGTCAGGTGTAAATGGATAAAATACACAAAATATATAAATCCAGAATGTCTTGGCAGAATAGTTAGTAATTATGTAAAAAGGGTTAAACACACAAATATATAAATCCTGACTTTGAGCGTTAAATCACATTAATCAACTTCATGTTACCGGGGTATTAGTACACAATGAAGGGGGCTTATCTTATGGGAAGTGTTATGGCTCTGACGTAACGAGTAAACACTGACTTTGGCTCTGTTGTCACTGACTCTGGTTCCTCTATATTCCGCGACGGCGTCACGGCGTCAGTTGGCTCTGTTGTTTATGAAATGTCGGGCGTCAGCCCATGGTCAGCAAAACCGTCTGAAGGTGGAAGTATCGTTTCTTCAACGCCTGATAAATCAACATTGTGAAACAGCAGGTCATTTGGATCAACGTCGGCCGGGGATAATCTGTGTTTGGAGACAGCTTCAACTTTGCCTTTAATCTCCAAAATTATGTAATTCTGACGTCGATCTAACACACTATAGAGACCGCGCTTCGGTTAGGCTAGAATTCTGTTATCCATGTCATTGTTGACGAAGCACCATTTGCAGACATTAAAATCTTTGCCTTTGTAGATTGGACCAACTTGCTGACGTGTAGAACAGATCGGCCGATTCTGAACGTAATACTGTAGGTAACTGCGAAGTGGAAACAGAAATGCAGGATCGTTCATCGTTATCGCATTTTCAGAGCGTGATCGGACTAGTTTGCCAGGCAGCCGTAGACATCCGCCAAATACCAATTCAGTGGAACTGTATTTCATCGGCTCTCGAGGTCTTGTACGCATTGACAGGAGTACTTTTGGCAGAGCCGCAAGCTAAGATTTTTCTGGGCTAGCCTTGAGCGCCGCTTTCAGTTCCCGGTGTGGTCTTTCGACAAAACCATTTGCTCTGGGATTACGAGCTGCGGTCACGGAGTGTTTGGCACCATAGTATTTCAGTAGGCCAGCGAAATCTTTGCCGAGGAGCTGTGCGCCACGATCGGTTGTCACTTTAGCTGGAGCACCAAACTGAGCGAACCAATTGAGCTCTAAAGCGTAACTAACAGTGTCTTGCTTCATGTCTGGCAGTAGTGTGGCCTCATACCATCGAGTGGTGCGATCCCGTAATGACAGTAGATATATATATTGTTCACGGCATGTAAGGTTACCAGATCAAAGTGTATGTGCGTGAACCGTACTTTGGGCACTTGGATGACCTGTAGCGCCGTTTTGGTGTGTCTCGTCAATTTGCATCTCCGACATTCTTGACATTCTTTTGACCACTTTTTGACATCTCGCTGCATGCCAGGCCAAAAATAATTAATAGGATAAAATTTCCACTGAGGCTTCGCCAGATGGATGGCTCATTGAATGGTAAACCTCGAAGATCTTGTGACGAAGTTTTTTCAGGTATAAACGGCCGAGGATCTACGCAAGTTACTCCACACTGCAGCAAAGTTCCATCATAATCAAGTGTTTTCGGGCGTTTGACATCAAATGTACGAGGTGATGAGACATCTTGCTGTGCTGCTTGCAATTCCTGAGTACTTATAGGTGAAAGACTAAGGATCGAGGAACAGAGTTCTGTAGGACGACTCAGGGAGGCTGCGACTACGTTTTCTGACCTTTTGATGTGAGTAACTTCATATTCGTATTCGTGTATTCGGGTAAGTTGCAAGTTGACAAGTCTTGAATATAAATACTCTTTCTTTCTTCTAAGCATTGGGAGTAGAGGAAAGTGGTCAGTGTGGATCTTGAACTTACGGCCATCCAAATAGGTATGGAAGTGTAGGATCGACCGGTAGATAGCGAGTAACACATTACCTTATGTATCATATCGCGTCTCGCAAGGTTGTAGTTTTTGCAAGAATAATGCGATAGGTCGGTGTACGCCATTGATGGACTGTTGAAGTACTGCGCCTGTGGCAACGTCGGATGCGTCTGCGATCAATTCAAAAGGTTGAGACCAATCAGGTGAATGAAGCATGGTCGCTTTACATAAAGCTCTTCTGGCATCCTCGTAAGCCTGCATGTCGTCCACGTTGAGCTGAATCAGTTGTGATTTCTTGACAAAACGGCTTTCTGGCACGAGGTATTTGTGAATAGGTGTCAGAATCTTTGCAAGGCAATGTACGAATCGAGAAAAGTAATTCATCTTGCCTAAGAAACGTCGTAACGCTCGAACAGTGGTTGGAGGCCTTGGATCTTGAATGGCAAGAACTTTAGAAGGCTGATGAGGCGCTCATTGATGACATTAATTTGGGCTGACGATGCTGTCGATTGAGGCTCGGACAGGCGTGAATCGATGCAACCTGGCTCCGAGGCAGGTGAGCTGCAGTGGTGTTTCTTCCACCACTTGTCTAGATGTGCCGGCAGTACGTCGTCTTGCGTTTCATCGTATTCGCGCAGAAACCCGGCCATTTCTTGGAGTGCCGGAGGAAGCTTCTGAATAATTAGTCGCATCAAGATTTCCTTTGGTAGATTGAATTCAGAGGCTTTCAGCTCCATCTCCCTTAATAGCTCGGAAGGTGTGCGGCTACTTAGGGATATCTGGCTCATCAATTCTGTAAACCTGTCTTTCCGATCTGGTGTCAGGTGTTGCTTGACAGCGCGTTGCAGACTCTGCCATGGCTGCAGTATATTGATGCAGGATATCTTTGAGTCTGGATCTGAAAGACATTGGGATTGTCTCCCAAGCCCTCAAAAAGATTGAGCCTTCTTCCGTTATATTGGACACCTTCGCCAATAAAGTAACATCGTCGATCCACTCGTCAAGGTAGTCTGGATCGAATTGGCATATCTTGTACTAGGTCCATGTGGTGGTGCGGCTTGTTGCTGAGCTCGCCACCGGGCTCTCTGTATTTCTTGAGCTGGACATCATCTTATGTGTGTGCGCTGTCGAGTACAGATGGCAGTGTTACATTGTCGTCACCCGTCATCTTGTGGCTGTCTTCGAGAATTGTGGTCTGGAGAGGGTGGCTCGCTGGGTTTTGTGGCTCGGGATTTGTTTTTTTTGTGTTTTCCCCGCTTTACCTGATTCACTCTTCCGTGGCATTCATCCAAAGTGCTTGGGCTAGCGGGAGGACTAGCGTCTGCTTGATATTCTCATAGACTAGAGTTGCTGATTAATTATTTATTGGCTGTGAGTTCGACGAAACGAGGCACCATTTATGTAGGAGTTATTGTGGTTATTGTAAAAGGTTTTGCGGGGTAGCTGTTTATTTAGCGATGCCATACAATTCCTACATATGCCTGGTAGCTGACCGTGCTTTAGACGGAAACAAAATAATATATTGTCATAACAAGTTACTTTCTAGGCATAAAAGCAAAGTCACAATAAACACAATAATTAAATCCAGAATATCCTAGCAGAACAGATAGTTTTGCGCGGTGCTGTCCATCTTGTTGTGGATTTGACCGCATTTTTCTCGTGCGGGACAATTGATAGCACTCTTAGGTCCGTAAAATCTTGAATTTTGATCATTTGCAGTTGCTCTGAGTATTGGCCTCGATTTTGGAAAATGTTTTATTCCTGTGCGTATTGTGTCAATCCTGAAGATGAGACTGGAAATGTAGTCTCGAGAATCAGGAAAGTGAACAATGGAAACTCTTGTTCCAACGTCATTTTCAGACAATCAGCTGATGGAAGGCTTAAAAAAGAAGGAAAAATTGAGAACCCATCAATCGAGGCCAATAATCAGAGCACCTGAAAATGATCAAGATCCAAGATTTTACCGACCTAAGAGTGATATCAATTGTCCCGCACAAGAAAAATGCGGTCAAATCCACAACAAGAACAGATAATTTTTGAATGAGGGATTGAAAAACATAAAATATGAATCCAGAATGTCCTAGCAGAACAGTTAATAGTCAGGTGTAAAGAGATAAAATACACAAAATATATAAATCCAGAATGTCTTAGCAGAATAGTTAGTAATTATGTATAAAGGGTTAAGCACACAAAATATATAAATACAGAATGTCTTGGCAGAATAGTTAGTAATAATATATAAAATGTTAAACGCACAAAATATACAAATCCTGGCTTTGAGCATTAAATCACATAAATCCACTGCATTTAACCGGCGTATTTGGCGCGGTTGTCCATTATTATTAAACAAAACCCAATTAATTACAAATAAATTTGCAGTTCAAGAAATCTCAATTAAAACTGCTTGATACTAACAGAGATTGTTTCTAAAATCACAGTTAATAGAATGATTGTCTAAAACCAGAATTCGTATATGTGATCCTAAGGAAAACCATATTTGTCGAAATTGAGCTTCGTTGGGTTCTAACACGGAACCGCGCGTTACAATATATTAGATTGGATGATGGCATGCTTACCCTGACATGTTAAAACTGATATCGATCAAAGCCAGAGTGTACGGATTTTCCGGAGTAACAGGTGTTTAGAAATACTTGTGAATATCAATTTTGGTGAACAATAGTATACATCGAAATCCATCTTATTGATAGCATCGTGTTAGTACCCTGTAACTTTCAGTTCTATAATGTTGGTATCGGATACTGACACAATAGCCATAGTGTTGGTATCATTTACAGTCTCGGAATATATTGTAGGGGTATTTAGCGGAGTAGCTGTCTAGTTCGTGATGTTTCGTTCTTCCTACATCTAACTGTTAACTGCTGTTGAGATCTGTGCTTATGACCAATCCCCGGCCTTTTCCCGATGGGTGATGTGAGAAGGCTAATACGAATGATCACATATGTATTGTACACAATGTTGCATGGAAAATTCATAGTTAGTCCAAATTGACCGTGCTCTAGACGGCAACAGAACGAAATATTGTTAACAAAATTGAATGTCTTATACACAAGTAATTATGAATTGACAGTTAAACAAAACTGTCCGTGCTCTAGACGGCAGCAAAACGATATACTTCAACACAAGTAATAAACCATTCACAAACGTCTGAATTGTGATGAATAGATGTAACCAATTGAAAAATATATGATGATATAAATAAAGTCACTGGTAAAAGTTGTCACTGATGATGGATAGACTAAAATCGTGTACAAACTTCAATGAAAAAACTTCACAAATAATTAATCCACTATTTGCTATGGTTTTAACTTATTTAATTATAATAATCCATTGTACTCTGAAATTCTCATACGTAGAATCATATACGAACAGTAAATCACTTCTAGAAACTGCGAATAATTCAAAGAAGAAGAGTAATTCCACTATTGCACTATAATCCACCGCATGTTCCCTGTGTATCGCACGCGGGTGTGTATATTTAATAAACAAAACCCTATTGATTACAATTAAAATTGCAGTTCAAGAAATCTCAATTAAAACTGCTTGAAACTAACAGAGATTGTTTCTAAAATCACAGTTAAGAGAAATATTGTGTAAAAACAGTGTTAGATTATTTGACCTTAAAAAGCACTATATTTGTCAACATTGAACATCGTTTGGTTGTAACGCAGAGCCTCCTGTTACAATATATTATATAGAGTGAGTTAGCATTGACGTCGCATCGTTGAGACTTTATATGATGTTAGATTCACTACTAAAGATTTACAAATTCGTCTAGGAGATTGGATTGTCCTATTATCCTACATTCCTCACCTAAGTACATAGTGGGTAAAGGGCGTAATACCGGCTCCTACTGATGAGTCACCAGTAAGTACGAAACGAATGTGCACGAGATTATACTTTCCGTTCATGCTGTCTTTGGTTTATTCTTCTGGTCAAAATTGAAATAATTTTTTATTAGAAGCGCAACACCTAATACATAATTGCATATACATTAGTTCTCCGCCACAAACAGTATCTAAACTTTCAACACTTCCCGGTTGTTTTTCAAGAATTGACAGATTGAACAGTCCGGATTCAAAATTTAACAATTATATTAAAGCAAAAAATATCAAATGCCTAATGGCTATCGTAGACCATTAATCGAATCAATAATTATAAGAGAAAGTCAACAGAAACAGATGTATTTGTGACCAGAAAGGAAAGCAGTCTACCTAAACAGCCCATTTTTGCGCGATTCTTTTATTCTTCTGAAAATAATTTCTTCCTATTACAACTATTCTTCCCTATGCCCTTTCAAATCTATGGTTTCTCTGTAGATTGCTTCTAAATTAGCCGTTTATTTAGTCTATAATAGTTCAACATCACATTCGTTATCTCTCTCACTCATGTTACTTTAAGTCTAACACTTTGGACCTCATTATTTCAACTATTTTATTCAGTTCTTTGGGAAATTGTAATACTATTTCATTAATAACTTACCATTGCATTTTCAAATTAAGCTCTTTAATCGTATATATATATATATATATATATATATATATATATATATATATATATATATATAGTATGTGTGCGTATACGTGCATTGAAATAGATATTGAAGGCTGTATGTTTGGTTTTATACATACCTTAGAATCACCGTTAACAAAAATTTATTGCTTCGTTTAAATTAATCTGCTATATAGGCCTTTCCTTTAGGGAGTAATTATATTTTATCACATTCTTTATCTCGCTCCCTCTCTAGGTTTCTATTTCTTAAACCACATGTCTTCAGCATTTCAAATAATTTATTCATTTTGCTTATTATATATTGAGCTATTAATGCCTAATCCTATGCAACTACATCAGTGCGCCATAAACTTTAATTTTGTAAATTGCCTTATACACTTGCCACAACTTATCGCATCCACCGCTTAGTTATTAAACTATTTATCGATATTGGCATTGTTGGCAGATTGTTGTAAACAATTTTATTTGCGTTTGGTGAACTCAATTGAATATATTTAATCATTCACATTCACGGAGTAAGTTAGTAGAGGATTACTATAAAGTAAGCATAAATTTATTTAATTTTACACCGTTGTTTATATCAATATATATAGGAAAAGCTTATCTACACATTTCTATGTTAGTGCCACTTTAGTCTTATCCAAACCCTAGGAGTAGCTTTAACAAAATTCTAGCTGGAAAAGATTTAAATAAATTTAAGTAGACCGGTCTTAAAATTATAGTTAAATATGCTTCATACTGTGCCAAATTTTGTTGTTTTGTGTCCGAGATGGAAATAGGTATATATGTACCAGAACTTCGCAAACGAGTTTAAAGAATTAAAGTTACATTCAATAGCCTTGAGGTGGATGCGCAGTGAGACTAAATTTGACGACTTGATCAATAAACGCCAAACCCAGTACTCTTTATGCATCAAACCTTGGTAAATGACACAACAAAAATACCTATACGATCTAATGTACTGACGCTTTTTGACCTTCCATGATCGTCATCATAGCACGACGGTCAACTGATCAACGTAGATCAACCAGCAACGCATAAAGAACGAATAAATAAGGCATAAAACTATTTTCTCTAAAAAAACACTCTGGTAATCTAGGATGTTCAAATGCATAAAAACAAAACATGATTTGGAATGGTGCAAATAGAACCCAACGTAAATGCACAAACACTAATAAATTGCTAATTGATCCTAGCAGTAAACAACCTATTGTTTCGCACACAAATATGATACATTTCTTGGATGCTAATGTATTCATGCGTCGTATGAACATTACTGACAACATCCTGTTATAGTAATTTATTCATATTTTAAAAGCATGTGCGCACATGTTTGATGATCATAAAATGTCAAAACACGTCAGGACGTGAGACTGACTGTAAGTTTTCTGTTTTGCATCTGGTTAAATATACTGCGTTTAGTGTTTATTTCAAACTCACGATCTTGAGTTAAAGAATTATTATCATTGCCCGAACAATCAATTATTTTTTACCTGTAAAGCTAATAAACGTGTATCACAATCTGCAAAACGTCGATTTTCGTAGCTGCACAGAAATTTCCCGGCCAAAATTTTCAGTCAAGTTCAATTTATGCGGGACTACTAAAGACGTAAGCCGCGGATCTACTTTTGTTTTTATTATATATGTATTGTGGTTTGACCCTCGCTAGTCAGTTTGCCGTGGTGCTCTGATGATCATCATGTAAGTTCAAAACGCCTCTGTACATGTAACTAGCGGTAGTTTAGCTATGTTGTGCGACTGGTTAAATAAAATGGAATTGGTGTTTATATAAATCTCGCAAACATGATTTAAATATTTTTATATACACCCGCGCAATCAATAGCTGTTTAATGTTGTTCATTGTTGCGGTTTCTACGAGCTGATCATTCGATTTTTATGTCATAGCCGCTTAGATGATCTCAGCAGCCTATCTGCTCAAGAAAACATGCAAATATTTTTCATCCAAATTATTTTTTAATAGATTATTTAACAAATAACTAGAAGTTCTGATGCTATTTAGAGAACACATCAAATCAAAATATTTCGACGTTAACCAACGCGGCACTACCAACAGATTTGGCAGAAAAGAGTCAGAAGGACAGCATAATCTGCATAAGTCAAATAAACCGCACAACCAAAAAAAACTAACGAGTTGTGAACAAACGGAGCCGTATGCTTACCAAAAGCGCAAATTTATCCTCAGCGCAAAAAACAAAATTAACATACAATGAATAGTTAAAGCTTACGTGTAGTTAGGCTTAAGAAATTTTTTTATTTAGACATCCACAAATGAATCTTTTTCTGTCTATTTAATGAAACTGTTTCTTACTAAATAGAGACAAAATAATTAACTGTTAAGAAATATATGCGAGCAAGCCATTTAGCAATTTCTTCATTTCACAACAAAAAAATTACTAGTTAATAAATCGATATTACATCCATTAATTCAATTTTCATCATTAAATGATAGCATAATATAAATTATATCTTAAACACTCTCTGCTAATAAATGAATAAGAAAAAATTACTTAATTATGCCGTAAAATAAGAAAATGGCTATATTGATATTTAATAGAAAAGGTAGCGAATTCACACTTTTCGAGAATGCTTTGCTAAATGAGTTGGCGTTTATTGCATGTCAATAACCAATATTAATTATCAAAATAGAATTTAAGCGTTACCCAATAATTCACACCAATTATATAATTAAATTTACATACATACATGCATACGTGCACATATAGATTCAAATGAAGTCTAATCGTATGATTTTGATAATATATATGTTGTCAGTATAGACTAAACCCTGAATCAACTAGCAAAGAAAAATTATCCAGTATCTGCGTATTAAATGCTGCGCACCTAGTAACATGTCGGGTGGAACGCATCGACCGGAGAGAGCGTGTTTGCGGGTTTTCAACTCTTTCTCTAATTTCGAAGGATATCGGGTTTCATTTTGTTTTTATTTTCAGATTCTCGGGATTTTTTTTGTCTGATCTCATTTTTAGGTTACACCAGGAATCTACCTACACACATTTTTTTAATTTTACCTTCAGTTTTCAAGGATCTTTTCCTAGCCCACCCGATTTCCCTTTTTATTTTTGACATTTTAATAGCCATTCTTTTCTTTTTTCCTCTCATCAATATTTCTGCTCTTCTATCTCACTCCACCATGAACCGGCTCTCGTCGCAAGCCTCCATCTCCCCGTTCATCAACCAAAAGCTTATCTCTAACATCACTGACCTCCAACAGCAAATGGCGGACATCTCAGGATTAATTGGAGCCCTGACAGGCAACCTTTCATTATCCACTATTCAACCCCATTTGTTGCGTCAAGCTGATGCGTTTCTGAACGGGGTAGCCAGGGAGGTTGCCGTGAGAAATAAAAACAAGAGAAACATCTTTTTATGGTCCCCGCTCTCCTCTCTCTCAAAGGATGCTCTGGCCTCTGATATGATCAGCCAAATAGGAGACAACTTTAGCCACCTTAAAGAGATCTCTCGGGTAAGGGTCAAGCATTTATTCTCTCCTCACATAAAAGACTGTCTGACGATGAGCTTCGTCACCTCAAATTGCACTCGCCCACTTTAGCATCCGGGAAAGTCAAACTAAAGCGAGATCATACGCTACTACAGAGGACCCTAGAGAAAGCCCAAACACATCAACCCGACACCACCCCCCCACCTCCAGCTCATCGCGCCTTTCCGGGCTGGAGCAATCCAAAGAAAAGCCGCTCTGTTCACGGCGGTATCCTCGGTGATGCACCTTCCTCCAGACCACCCCTGCTGACTCCCTCCCGATTTGAAGGCCTCCCTCTCACTTTTAGCCCTTACTCCGCAACCAGCCCTCCCTCTCAGTCTCAAGCTCTACCACGTCGCCGAGGCCGACCACGCCGCGCCAAGCCTCCTAACAACGAAACCTCTCTCCCAAGTTTGTCCGCAAGGTCCACATTTCCACGACAAGCTATTCCTGGGACGGATGCCACCACCCGGAGACCGAACAAACGTAAGTCTGCCAAGGCCAATCGGGACTTCGACCCAGCCCCAACAACCTCAACTCCCGCTATTGAAACCATTATCGACCCCACCCAGGACTGCAGCGTCTCAGCTCCTGATCAGTCACTGTCCCCGCGCTCCCCATCATCGCAGCTTCAGAGTGCCTCCTCGATCCCAGACTTCTCGCCCCCCTGTTGCTTTCAAACCCTCCAACTACCTCACCCACCTGACAAACGAGGGAAAAAAGAAATCCACATCGATGCTGACCACTCCATCCTTGTCAATGAGCGGTCAGTCACCCTCATCAGCCCTAGATCTCGTCCCGCCCGCCAGCGGAAAGCCCCCGCACGCTTCTTCTCCCCGATCTAATCATCCCTCTCTCAGAGCACTCTCCGCAATTCTCATCAATTGCAGATCACTTACGCCAAAAAGCAATCATCTACGAGCTTTTCTATCCTCTAACGAGATAGACATTTTCTTTCTTGTTGAGACCTGGCTGTCCCCTTCCATCCACTGTGATGATCTCTTCCTCATTCACGGATACACGTTCCTTCGTAGCGACAGAACTGTCGGTCGCGGGGGTGGTCTAGCCGCCTATGTCCGATCCCTCCTTATGCCCAAACGCTTATCGACATCGAACACTCAAGGATTGGAATTTTTCTCGTTTCAGCTACTAATCCATAACCAAAGCATATCTACCTGTGTTGTCTACAGACCCCCTAATCTCTCACTCATCGACGACACTCGCGGGGCCCAACTCCTTTCTACTTTTTTCTCTTTACACTCCGATCGGTACGTCGTTGTGGGTGATCTCAACCTCCCCTTGGCTAATTGGCATAACCTAGCTTCGGAAAGTCACCCACTGCTTCGACTCTTCGCGGACAACTTGCTACATCAATTCGTGCACTTTCCGACCCGAGGGCACAACCAGCTGGATTGTGTACTCTCCAACAACGAGGTGACCGATGTTCACTCTCGGGAGATCTTCCCTAATCTTGATCACTGCCAGGTATCCTTCCTCTTACCTCTCTTATCCTTCACCCCTCGAGAAGACACACATTCGTTCAGGCGATTCACCAACTGGGAAGAGTTCCGCCGACTCTGTGACGCTGTTAACTGGAGGGACCTCTTTCTCCCAAACAATCTTTCCTCGTGCTTTTCCGAAGTTCATAACATCCTATCCTCCCACTACAACTCCGCCACTTCTATTTAAAACGTACATTCGACGAATAAGTTGAACGCTCTGTTTAAGGCACGGGACAACCTAGCACGCAGCTCTCGTTTACGCACTTCGTCATTTGCCCGCGCCCTCGCTCTGAGACGCATTGATGGACACATTAATCAGGCTATCAACAAACAGGCGCTCCACATCGAAAGACGCATCCGCTCAGCTCCTAACCCCCGGGCAAAGTTCGCCATCATCAAACACCAATTGTTGCAAAAGCCCAAAACCTCGTATATTAACTTCTCTCAGTCAGACGACCTCTGCTTCGCTAACGATTATCTGACTCACCTTCTCGACTCGTTTTCCACTCCCACTCCGCCTGTTGAGATGTTAGACAACGGAGACTCCGAGAACCTACGCTGGTTCTACGTCTCTCCGGCTTCCGTCGCCCAAGCAGTTAAAGACATTAAATCTAAACACCAATTTGATCAATACGGTGTCTCGGTCAGCATGATTGCTCTGCTTGGCTGGAACGTCTTCTCTCTAATTGCAGATGTTATTAATCATTGTCTCGAAACCACCTATCTTCCCCCGGACTGGCTTTGCTCGACGATCTCTCCTATCCCCAAAAATGGCACTTCCTCGATCTCATCATTTAAAGATCTCCGCCCCATTACTATCGTACCTTCTTTCACCAAAATCTTCGACAGGATCTTATACAACCTAATCTACCCTTTCATTAAGTCTCATGTAAACTTCTACCTCCTTGATGATCAACATGGATTTCTGAACGGCCGCTCATCTTCCACCAACTTAGTTAGTGTTCTCGATCATTGCTACTCTTCTTTCTCTAAAGGGCTTCAGTGCACTCTCCACTTCCTAGATATATCCAAGGCTTTTGACTCGCTGTCATTTTCAGCAATCGAAAATGCCTTAATGAGAAGCGGTATCTGCGGCAACGTTCTCAATCTTATCAGTTATTATCTTCGAAACCGATATGCGACAGTAAAAGTTGGCAGTAGTCACTCGAGGCCAACCCATGTCCGATCCGGTGTTCCCCAGGGCTCCGTACTTGGTCCCATTCTCTTCAACCTTACACTCGCACACATACAGGTTGAAGACAATCTTTTCAAGCTGTTCAAATATGCGGATGACATGGTTATCGTATTCAGCAACCCCACAACATCCAACCCTTCCTCACCCCTTATATCGGAGCTCCTATCTTCGCTCCACTTGCAACTCAGCAGAATCGGTCTCAAACTAAATCCCACCAAAACTCGCTTAATGAGACTCTCGTCTGATCCATTCTGCTCTATCCCGGTTGCCAACTACCCCCTCGACATAGAAATAATAGATTCGGCCAAACATCTCGGCATTCATTTCTCTAAGTCCCTAGACTTCTCCCCACACCTTACACACACTACTTCCAAACTCTTCAAATGGGCCCGTCTGATCTGTTTTAAGACTAACAACCCCACTCTCCAACTCACATTATTCAAGGTCTACGTTCTGCCCCTCATTTCTTACGCCAGCGAATTCTACTGTCCTCTCACCCTCGCCTCCTCGTATACTATTGAACAGGTATCCTCCAGATTTCTTAAGCGAGTCTTCCCGAAATGCCAAAATTATAGGGAACGCCTACTTCTGGCTAACCTTCTTCCGCTTTGGTGCACACGTCACCTTCGAGTCATTTCTTTTATCCATAAGATCTTAACTTCCCTACCACTCTCCAACTTTGCCCACCCAAGTCACCACTACGCCACACGTTCTAGTAACTCTTCTATCCAAGCTAACCATACCCCCACCATATTTAAAAAAGTCTATCTCTTCTCCAAAGCCACTAATGTTTTCAACGCTCTTCCCACAGATATAAAGCTCCTATCCCAGCACGAATTCAAAAAGGCAGCCCATCAGTACTTCTTCAACAAACTTCTTTGCGATACCACCGATTGGAAACGAAACTGGTTCCTTCTCAATCCATAACATTTACTTCTCCCCAGGCTATTCTCTTTAACTTCTCTAATCTTCCACTTTACCTCCTTGGTCTTCATCCTTTCTTCTTGACTCACTGATACCTCTTCTCAACCCATTCGTGACCCCATCATATCCACGTAGTGGATACCTTACTAAGTTTTCCTCATCCAATTCTTTTCTTTCTTGTTTCAGCGGAGGACCGATAACCCAACAGGACATCGACTTTCCCTGGCCTTCCTTCAATCACAACCTCGTTCTACGGATGCCTGCGACCCGTGCATGAAGCTCGTTTTCAATCCGGCTGATTCCATCCATGTCCTGGCTATGCTCCATCAACTGAATCTCCACGACAATGGACTCCATCGACCGATGTCTGCCTACGATCCGCCATCTTTATTATCTTTATTTTCGAACTCACTTTTACCTAGAAGCTCTGACAATTCATGGACTTTCTCCAATTGATCTTGTCTAGTCAAATGGAATTTTGTTCCTATTTATTTTTCACCAGATTGAACTATCTTGACGTTTTTTATAACATTTCCCTTCCCAAACCCCCCTGCCATCAAATACTTTGCTAGTCACAATTCCACTCACCTCCACATATCCTACCCTTGATTTGTTATCTCAATGGTCGGGCCAGTTGGCCTTTGATGCCAAATAAATGTATTATTATTATTATTATTATTATTATTATTATTATTATTAAAATTAGTTCAAATATGACCAGAAGGATAAACCAAAAACAGCATGAACGGAAAGTATAATCTCATGCACATCGTTTCGTGCTTACTGGCGGCTCATCAGTAGGAGCCGGTATTACGCCCTTTATCTGCTATATTGTAGGAGGTTTTGTAGTTAATGTAAGAGGTTCTGCGGGCTAGTTGTCTATTAAGTGAAGTTATGCACTTCTACCTAAAACCTGGTAGCTGTTATTACGATCCGCGTTCATGATTAATCCGTGGCCTTTTCCCAAATGGTGATGTGAGAAAATTTAGTCAAAAAGTTATTGTTTTATTGAACACAGTGTTGCAAAGCAGAGATGAAAATCGTATAAATATAGCAACAATAAGCACAAAATATAAATCCAAGTTTTACGTTGTCACAATAATCCGCTGTATGCTAGGTTTTGAGTGTTAAATCACATAATTCCACTGAACTGTAGGGTTTCGGATAAATGATTGAGAAATACACAAAATATAAATCCATAAAGTCTTAATTGAACTGTTAGTGGTTATGTACGAAAGGTTAGATCACACAAAATATATAAATCCTGGCTTTGAACGTTAAGTCACATAAATCCACTGCATGTTACCGGCGTATTGCGCGCGGATGTGTGTATTTATTAAACAAAACCCCAATAATTACAATTAAATTTGCAGTTCAAGAAATCTCAATTAAAACTGCTTGAAAGTAACAGAGATTGTTGCTAAAATCACAGTTATGAGAAATATTGTATAAAACTAGAATTAGGATATGTGACCTTAAATAGAACTATATTTGTCAAAATTGAACTTCGTTAGGTTGTAACACGGAGCCGTGTGTTACAATATATTTTGGTGAAAAATGTTTAGAAATTGAACGTTATATCCTTTAACACGAATGTGTAAATCAGTGGTAGTGGAGTTAGCTTCATATAAAGTCTTCGACAATACGAATTCAAAGCCAAATCACTTTATAAAATATATATATACCAAGCCTGTAAATGGTACCAACACAATGGCTACTGCGTCAGTATCTGATACCAATACTGGTTTCCAAGTCGGTACACCGTAACAACAAAATGGATTTCAATGGATTGCAGGCTGAATTCATCCAGTTGACTGGCCTCGTCCTTATTAGACACACTTCAAGTATTGTTCAGAATTTCCCGCGGTCGAGGGTGGAACCGGGTGCTGTGCTGCGGAGTCTTACACTCTACTCACTGCACAAATCGTGCCGCATGCTACATGAAATTGAAGTCATATTCAAATTTAAATTTCTCGTTGTCCTTATATTCTGGTGGAATCTATTTCGAATATCTCTCGGGACGTTCAAAAGAAGGCCAAAAACAGATTTAATGCTTAGTTTATTCTGACAACATATATAATTAAATTCCTGTCACAAGAGGTGAATAGAATATAACTTCCCCAATTGGCATAGAGTTTGCTATATAATGACAGAATGGGGGTGGCTAGTTAGAACTTCATATCTTATGAGATTCTAAATAGATTCGTCCTGAAGGGAAGGATAGTTAAAAAAACATAAATTAGTATATGACTTCAAATTTCGTGCATTTATTGGCAATGGCCGTATATTGAGGCAGACAAGAAAAATAATTTGGAAAGTAAAACAAATATAAATAGTCCTGTCTGGAATGAGGATATCACATTTTCCATAGGTTGCTATATTTGTGAGCATGGTGTCAACCTTGAAGATAGGACTGGAAATGAAATCCCGAAAATTCGAAAAATATTCTGAAAATCTTCATTCTAATTCATTTACGGATAAGCAATGTAAAGAGGGTTTCAGAGTCACGGGACCAGTGAGAACCAGAAAATCAATTAAAAAATAAGCTGTGCACCTGGAAATGTAAAGTGATAAATATCTTACCGACGCACGAGTGCTATCAATTGTCCCGCAACTATCAATTGTGGTAACTCCACCACAAACAGAAGCTAATTGTGGTATCAACTTGAAACTGACTTATTACGCCTAGGGTGCTGTGCATTGCACGAAACTTTTACTTTCATAAAAACTTATACTTTTGTTCATTATTCAATTTGGTGGATCCTCTCGAAAATCACTTTCCAGCCAAAGTTCCACAAAGCCATTTCTAAGCTGTCATAATAAGGCGCATTATTCCACCTTCAGAAATTAAATCTAATTACCATATGATGGCTGGATTTTATTACGCTTACTACCAATGTACAACAAACATTGCACAATATAGCAAATGCTATTCGCCAATGAGACTGATATCGTCCTTTTCGGGCGCTCTTCAGTAATTGTCAGACTTGATGTCATCAGGAATTAGCCAATCAATTATTTGGTTCCATATTACATAATTTATTCAATACACCAAGCAGCCGCGCATTGCATACAATTTTCACTTTTGTACAAAAGTACGCTGTTGATTGGCCCTTGCTTGAAAGGGTTCTCCGTGGGTGTTGTGTCCACCCATATTGGTTGGGCCGGTCACGCGGATTCCCTCGGCATTTATTATCAGTTTATCATCCAGACGAAACTGAATTATCCCTAATTCTGCAGTCAAATTGTTCATTTGTGCATTCAGTCTTTGAATCAACGCTTCCAACCCATCAGAAGTCATTTGTTAAGGTACCACAAATGCTTTATTTTAATCAATTATATATAATTTTGCTGGGATAAATAGCGTCTTTTAGGAAAAACAATTTTACAAGTATTAATTATTTTATGTTCACTTCAGCTCGCAGTCCGCTTCCATCATTGTGCTGCCTGCTTTATCCTAATACGGGCGATTCTGTGAGGACTTTCTGTTGAATTAATGCCTGTCATACATAGGACACTTTGTGCGTCCTTTGTCTCAAAGGTGGCTATTGCTACAATGGGTATCACTTTTAACTTAAAGTAACAACTAGCAATCTCCGTTCTAACATTGTAAAACAGACATCCAGCTAGCTGGAGAAACGTTAAGTATCCGATGAGAAAAAAACTGGTAAGTAAATTAATTGTCGATATCAAATATTATTTACCAATATACATGCGCAAGTTCTTGATCAACTTACGTAGGCCGATCGACCAGACGGTTAATTACCCGAATGAAAGAACATTGCAACTTGAACGCCTGTTTTAAATCAAATGGTTAATACACGTCTGCTATTGCGCAACACATCATCGAAACATCGCACGTATGTTCTCCAGACGTAACATTCAAAGTAATTACTAAATGCAAAAACAAAAGGGAGCTAGCCACATACGAAGCCTTATGGATAAACAAATTGCAGCCGGATTTATGTAAGCAGAAGAAGCACGTACAAGCATTGAGCTTGAACTGGATGTGACGCACGCAATTTGATTGGTTTCTATTTTTCACACACTCTTTGTTCACATATTTCTATCTTGTTTTGCTTTCCAATTTATATATAAATATATGTTCATGAGTAGATATTTTAGAAGGCCATGAGAAAGAAAATTTTCTTATATATGATAAAATTTCTTTTTGTTTTTGCACACAGGAAGGGTACAATAAATTAATTGCATTTCCAGGTTAAATTCGTAACAGATTTTCATCTATTTTAAAACCAAGATATAGTACTATGATTTATAGTCCACCTGAAATAGTGACTAAGTAAAATTACAGGCGAATATAGAAATGGAAATGGTATGCAGCGCATAGATACAGTACCGTAAATCATTAGTTGTGTGACTGAGCCAAGTGGGTGAGGTTCGATCTCTTGCCACAGTAATGCCTGCTACTACCCATAGAACTTAATGAGAAACCCCAGACTATAAAATTAAGTGTATAGGCTATATTTTGCAATTATGTAGTAGGTATTACGTACCTAGTAACAAAGTATTTCAAAGAGGCCCAGGCTGGTATGCCAACTTTAGCATGAGCAAAACATATACTCTCATGTTCACTTGCGTATAGTACATATTGACAGTCGCCAGTAGGAACCGGTTCTACTCCCTAAACCAGACTTATATTCAATGAGGAAATTTGGGACAATTGGATGGTATAATCACCTATTCTAATGCATATTACAAATGTTCCACATTTCATGACCAAATCTGGTGCTCTAACCACTGAGCCACCCTGCGGCAGGTTGGCTCAGTGGTTAGAGCACCAGATTGCAAAGCAGACGTGCCTAGGTTCGAGCCCTGTCCGCGGCAAATCCTGGCCAGTATATGAGGAGCTCTTAATAAGGATGAAACCGGTCTATTGGATTAATTGCCTTTTCTACAGTATACAATTATTATTTTATACTGACATACGTAATTAATTAATGGGTCAGGTGCTTATATCAAGATCGCAACCTTGATTATACTAATTTTTATCACCGCCCTCGCAACTAATGTTCGTTTAATTATATAAATAATTATTTCAATAATTCTTCCCTATGTAGTGTGGTGTCTGTTCAGTAATAACAGATTGGGGATGGGTAGTTGTAATTTTGGGTCTAAATGGATGCCATACGAGCTCCACCTAAAGGAACAATAGACAAACCAAGTTACATTAGCTAGTATATAACTGAAAATTATGTGTTGTTTAGTGTGCGGCAGGATGGCTCAGTGGTTAGAGCACCAGATTCCGAAGCAGACGTGCCCAGGTTCGTATCCTGTCCGCGGCAAATCCTGGCCAGTACTTGATGAGTTCCCAATAAGGACGAAACCGGTCTACTGGATGAATTGCCTTTTCTACAGTATACAATTCTTAGTTTATACTGACATATGTAAGTAATTAATGGGTCAGGTGTTTATATCAAGACCGCAACCTTGATTATAATAATTGTTATCACCACCCGCGCAACCAATGTTCCTTTAATTATATAAATGTTCATTTCAATACCATTTCCCCATGTAATGTGGTGTCTGTTCAGTAATAACAGATTGGGCATGGTTAGTTGGAACTTTGGGTCTAAATGGATGCCATATGAGCTCCACCTAAAGGAAAAATTGACTAACCAAGTTACATTAGCTAGTATATAACTGAAAATTGTGTGTAGTGTAGTGTGCGGCAGGATAGCTCAGTGGTTAGAGCTCCAGATTCCGAAGCAGACGTGCCCAGGTTCGTATCCTGTCCGCGGCAAATTCTGGCCAGTACTTGATGAGTTCCCAACAAGGACGAAACCGGTCTACTGGATGAATTGCCTTTTCTACACTATACAATTCTTAGTTTATACTGACATATGTAAGTAATTAATGGATCAGGTGTTTATGTCAAGATCGGAACTTTGATTATAATAATTGTTATCACCGCCCGCGCAACCAATGTTCGTTTAATTTATTCCATGCAATCAATAATAGTTTTTGACAAATATATATAAGACAACTTCATAGTATTCTTCCGATTTAAACTGAGACAAAGTAATATATTTATTAACGAAATATTATTTAACAGTTTATTCCCAAGTATCAACAAATGAGGATAACTTCAAACTTCCCGAAAGCAAGACAAGCAGTAAATTGAATCAAGGAATTGTTTGTACAAAATACGTTACTCTCCGATTATTTTCATTCATTGCTTCATTCCATATTCAAACTAGAAGCCCCTTCGTGTTCTGCAAGCTTGCACAATTTCAATTAAGATTTTTAAATCTATAAATCTTTCAAGTTTCATAATATATTTACGTCTTAACGTTAAGAAAATATCTTAAAGCAACCGTATGGAGGTATCAATAGTATGCTATGCACTTTTTTACATGTGTTTAAAATGTGGTTAAATGTACGTGTTTAACACGAAGTGTTCATTGTAAACGCCCTGGCTTCAAGTAAATGCCGTACGACGTTTAAAACTCGGTTAAGGTGCTCTAAATAGAGATTTGTTACTGATAAGGGCCCTTAAGAGGGCCTGGTCGTGCGTTCTCCTGAATTATTCAGAGTGTGAAGATGTCCTAGAGCCTTGGCTGGACTCTGGTTGTTGTTGCTCCCGTTGTCGAGTTATAATCACGATGTGGATAACGTCGTTCAGGTTCTGCAATTAATTGGCTCGTCTCGCTGGTTGTACCGCAACAAGATGAGTCACGGATGTAGCCAATTTTTGGTGAAACTATCAAATCATCAGCGTAGGTATTGACAGCCGACAGAACGCACACGCGTAACGCAAAGCAGAATGCAAATGCGACAACCAACTTGCATGGTAAATTGCCGTGCTTAAATAGCATGCCATGTCTACTTGCACACTATTGGTTAAACGGTAAGTTTCGCTTTTTTCTCATTGGTGCAACGTAAATAAAATTGAATTTAATTTACGCAATATGTCGGCCATTAATTTGTGTCGTTACATCATTAGTTTAATAATTATCGACAACTTATGAATTTATGTTGATGAACAGTACTTGCGGCCTTAAATTTTATTACAATAAATTTTCGAGTTTAGGCCACTTCCATTGCCTTTTTAGACCCAAAATGTAGCCTTTTTAATTAAATAATCCGTCAAATTGTCGCCAAACCTTAAAAACTACGATGACCATTTTATGAAACATCCTATAACGTTTAATAAAAGTTACCATTCCACTAGTCTCAAACAAATTTTCGTAAATAGGAAAAGCGAGTTGCACTGCTGATACAGCTAGAAGGAATTCGCAACAACATAATGATAACATAGTTATTTGGGCTGTAAAAATATAAACTTCCATCATTATTGAGAAGAATGCAGCAATAGGGTTGATTTGAATGGTAAATCTGCGGCAAATTTTATCTAATAGAGGGAGAGGCATAGAAATGAAAGCCAGGGCTTGTTCACTGGGTTATCCGAAAGACAAAAAGGATAAATTGGAGATCACTATGAATTTGATAGTGAAAGCTATGATCCGGAACTAACAACGTACAGGAGTCAGTCTCGATATTCTCCTGAGCCAGTGCATTTTTCAAAGAAAAATGATAATATAAAAGTGCACAATCGACTGTAACAACATAATTTTGCAAAGAGATCGATAATGGAATTTCTTTAGAACAGGTAGTTTGCATGAAAATTCTTCCGATGAGGCTGGACAGTCGTCAGTCGGGAATTACTTGCCTACGGATGCATGTACCATTTGAAATAATTTTGAACCCAGGGCAGCTTAAGCCTATCGATTAAGCCGCTACAATGTGTGATCTGATGTTGTGTTGTGTAACAATTAAAGTACAGTATATGCAAAATTATTGGGAAAACCCCACTAACTAGTGTAATTTGATAATTAACAAGACTTAACACCCGGTGTTGAACAATTAGATTAAAATTAAATGAAAATATTAAAGATGACAAGGCAAATTGGAATTTTATCTAAGGACGTGAACGAGATCATAAACAACGTAAATCGATAAGATTAGAATCTAAAACGGAGGAGTCAATCTCGGTGAAAATAGTTTAGACATCGTTAACGAGATATATGAGAACATGACGGCGTTTAATTTCCAGGTATCCGTCATTGGCAATTTCAAATGTAATTTTAAGCGAAGCCAAAAAATGGCGATCATAGTAGGCGGCTAAAAAAATATCAAGATAATTAAACGAACGTTGTTTGCGCGAGCAGAAATAACAATTACTTTTTATTAAGATTGCGATCTTGATATAAAAGCCTGACCCTTTATTTACATATATTTGTCGATGTAAATTTAGTATTGCATAGAGTAGAAAAGGCTATTCATCTAGTAAACTGGTTTCGTCTTTATTGGGAGCTCATCATGTATTGTCCAGAATTTGCCGAGGACAGGGCTCGAACCTGGGAACGTCTGCCTTGGAAGCTGGTGCTTTAACAACTGAGCCAGCCTGCAGTTTATGATTGAAAACTGTGTTTAGCGTACGGCAGGCTGGCTCAGCGGTTAGAGCACCAGATTCCAAAGACGTTCCCGGGTTCGAGCCCAGTCCGCGACAAATTCTGCACAATACGTGTTAAGTTCCTAATAAGGAAGTAACTGATCTATTGGATAAATTGCCTTTTCTACACTTTTCAATACTTAGTTAATAATGACAAATGTAGGTATATAAAGGGTCAGGGGTTCATATGAATATCACAACCTTACTTAAAAAGTAATATACAGATAACCACGTAGTATAATGTAGCCTTTTAGAAGAAACTCTTATCTGCGCGAAGGCACAAAAGCGTCATGTTTATTAGCTCTGGTAAATCTAAAATAGAACGATTCTGGTTTTGATTCGCCAAGTTGGTTTAATTTTCCCTCGTAATCTTCTCATGGCCGAAGGAAGTAAAAAAGAGTTATTACGTGCAACAAACGGTATTTTCACTGTTTTTTTACTAGTAAAGTTGAACTATGGGCTATGCAGCCCTACACTAAATATAAAAGAGGATGTATACCTGGTAAAATATCATTTACCAATTTATTTAGACTAAAATTAGATACAATGGTTGGATTAGACTGAATAGTCTCACAGTGGCAAAACAACTACGGTATGCATCTCCAGCAGCACCTGTAAATCAAAATTTATGCCCTTGCCGATAGGTGCACACTACCAGAAGAAGAGGCAAAGTCGTTTGCTGGCACCTCAAAACTAGATTCATCAGTGGTCGTCAGACTTCAACGGAACATCATCGAAAATTAGGAAACAGACTAATCCCTCCCTACTCTCTGGGGATAGGTGACCAAGGATATTTTACAGCCAATGCATAACTATTGTTCGTGGAAAAAAGGCAGTAAAGAATCAGTTTTTTGACACCATTGTATTTCTGTTTATGACGTTTAAGTTTATAAAAAATCATGCGTAGTAACGTAGCCATAGCTGATTAATTTTATGTGTGTGCATTACGCTCCAACGGAGATTGCACTGACCAACTTGATTTTGAACACACTCAGCTTTTTTTCTATCATCCTCATCAAATCAATTCTTGACAGGCGGGCTATTACGTTCTCCGTCGAGCACAAAAAGTATCAACCACCAGTTTAGGGGTGCTTGTTTAATTTACGCTAACATGGCATTGACCAACGTGTATAAGAAGTGGCTATTAGCTTTCTTCGTATAAAAAAGCTCAAGGAAGACCTAGCAATCAACAACCCTGACTTGAGTTTTATAACAATGTAATAGGCTGCATAGTCCTGTGCAATTTGCATTTACATGTCACGAGCACATGATTGGAGTTGAGCTAGTTCGTGAAAGATATCCACATGTTTTGAGCATATTTTTGGTTATCTTTAGTGCCTGGTGACCTTTTTATTCATTTGCCTCAACAGAGCAATAATCGCAGTTGCCTCGATTTCGTTTGCTTTCAATAAGGATCCTGCTGTGACAATATTGAACGCTGTAAAAGTGTCTTCACCTAGTGTATATTCCTAACCTGGTCTCCATTGATTTATACAACGAGTGGATCATTAAACATTTGTACGTCCTTATACTGATAAACCTATAGTGTAGGCTAATTTCCTTCAACATTCGGTGTAGTTCATCTAATTTGGATGAATTGACCGACATCCAGTTTTCCACGAAGAAGCCAAAATAAACATGCCAAGCTTTATTAGAATTTAGAGACATTAAAAAAACACTGTTGGCTTATATAGCCCAAGAGTTCTCAACTGTCTGCTTTCCTAGAAAACATTCAATATTGTTAACTACGGTCATATGTGGTCTATACAATTTAACAATAATTGATTGCGCGGGTGGTGGCAACAATTATTTAAATCAAGTTTGCGAGCTTGAAGTAAACACCAATCCCATTGTATTTAACCAGTCGTCGAACAACATAACAAAACTACCGCCAGCCGCAACGCACTGACGCGTTTCGACCTTCCATGATCATCACCAGAGTACGACGGCAAACTGACTATCGAGGATCAAACCGCATTGAATATATATGGAAATCAAATTTAGATATGCGGCTCTCACTTCTAGCAGTCTCGCATAGATTGAACTTGACTTGAAATGTCGGCTGCACAATTTCTATGCAGTCACGAACATTAACTGTTTGCAGCTTTCGCCACATATACATATATAGGCAATACAATTTAAACAATAATTGATTGCGCGGGTGGTGGCAACAATGCTTTAAATCAAGTTTGCGAGCTTGAAGTAAACACCAACCCCATTGTATTTAACCAGTCTACGAACAACATAACAAAACTACCGCCAGCTGCAACGCACTGACGCGTTTCGACCTTCCATGGTCATCATCAGAGTACGACGGCAAACTGACTATCAATGTCTAAGTTAGTATAATTCCAACGCTCATACCTGTAGCTTTATGTGGTCTAACGAAATTATCACACAACCGCGTACATAACATTTGCAACGTTAAACGCTTGCTGAAACTGCCTTCAAATTGGACCATGCTAAAATTACATAAACTAAATGATTTTATGCAAACAATTTAGGTCCATTGAAAAATAATTGATTGCGCGGGTGGTGGCAACAATTATTTAAATTAAGTTTACGAGCTTGAAGTAAACACCAATCCCACTGTATTTAAACACCACCCGCGCAAACAATTATTGTTAAATTGTATTGCCTATATATGTATATGTGGCGAAAGCTAGAAATAGGTTATGTTCGTGACTGCATAGAAATTATGCGGCCGACATTTCCAGTCAAGTTCAATGTATGTGAGACTGCTAGACGTGAGAGTCGCATATCTAAATTTGATTGCCATATATATTCAATGTGGTTTGATCCTCGATAGTCAGTTTGCCGTCGTACTCTGATGCTGATCACGGAAGGTCGAAACGCGTCAGTGCGTTGCGGCTGGCGGTAGTTTTGTTATGTTGTTCGACGACTGGTTAAATACAATGGGATTGGTGTTTACTTCAAGCTCGCAAACTTGATTTAAGAAGAAAATTAACAGTTTGCCGTCGTACTCTGATGATGATCATGGAAGGTCGAAACGCGTCAGTGCGTTGCGGCTAACGGTAGTTATGTTATACTGTTCGACGACTGGTTAAATACAATGAGATTGGTGTTTACTTCAAGCTCGCAAACTTGATTTAAAGAAGAAAATTAGCAGTTTGCCGTCGTACTCTGATGATGATCATGGAAGGTCGAAACGCCTCAGTGCGTTGCGGCTAGCGGTAGTTTTGTTATGCTGTTCGACGACTGGTTAAATACAATGGGATTGGTGTTTACTTTAAGCTCGCAAACTTCATTTAAAGAAGAAAATTATCGAGTTTGCCGTCGTACTCTGATGATGATCATGGAAGGTCGAAACACCTCAGTGAGTTGCGGCTAACGTAGTTATGTTATACTGTTCGACGACTGGTTAAATACATGAGATTGGTGTTTACTTCAAGCTCGCAAACTTGATTTAAAGAAGAAAATTAGCAGTTTGCCGTCGTACTCTGATGATGATCATGGAAGGTCGAAACACCTCAGTGAGTTGCGGCTAACGGTAGTTATGTTATACTGTTCGACGACTGGTTAAATACAATGAGATTGGTGTTTACTTCAAGCTCGCAAACTTGATTTAAAGAAGAAAATTAGCAGTTTGCCGTCGTACTCTGATGATGATCATGGAAGGTCGAAACACCTCAGTGAGTTGCGGCTAACGGTAGTTTTGTTATGCTGTCCGACGACTGGTTAAATACAATGGGATCGGTGTTTACTTTAGGCTCGCAAACTTCATTTAAAGAATTGTTACCACCACACGAGCAATGACTTACTGCTTAATTGAATTGTCTATATATATATATATATATATATATATATATATATATATATATATATATATACATGTGTGTGTGTGTAGAGGAAGCTATAAACAGCTAATGTCCGTGACTGTATAGAAATTGTGCTTCCGACATTTCGAGCTACGTATAATGTATGCAAGACTACTAGATGTGAGAGACGCATATCTAATTTTGCTTTCCATATATATGCAACGCGGTATTTCAAGTAAGCGTTAAATTTCGCGACTAACCGAGGGAGCATTGATATTTTGCGACTATTGGCAACCTTTATTTTTTCGTATAAACCTTCTAAATTAATGTATTTTTATGTCGTCCTTCTGCGCGTTTTTATTTAATGCATCCTTCTAGACGTGTTCAATTTTTCCGATTTGCAACAATTTTCTGCCGC
This sequence comes from Eudiplozoon nipponicum, assembly GCA_029291075.1. NCBI lineage: Eukaryota > Metazoa > Platyhelminthes > Monogenea > Mazocraeidea > Diplozoidae > Eudiplozoon > Eudiplozoon nipponicum. The sequence goes on along the minus strand of JAQBSW010001293.1, from coordinate 81,142 downwards.
GCATTCTCCTGACCGTTTGTCACAATGTCAATGCTCCATCTGTATTGCCTTACTTCAATTCAACGGATTCAGCTAGCAGCAATAATTTCAGTCTTAATCAACTTGAAGTCAGTCTGTTTCAATCGATGACAGCATTTCTCGGCTTTGTCATTAGCACTTCAATTCTTACAGAACATATGCACTACATATTATACAATTTTTCGTTTAAGGCCTCTTAAGCACTTTTTTAGCTTCGATTTATTAAATTTAAGCTAATAAATAAGCCCGTCCCAATCGTGGACATTGATGTACTCAATATAAGTACCTAACCCTGTAATTACTTACATATGTCAGTATAAATTAAGAATTGTATAGTGTAGAAAGGGCAATTCATCCAGTAGACCGGTTTCGTCCTTATTGGGAACTCATCATGTACTGGCAATTACTGCCCAGTACATAATTATTTCTAGTTCAAATCTACACTCGCATAGTAACGTACTTTCTCACGGAGCAAAGCATGGACTCAAAATCAATTTTAATGAAACGAAAATATGAACAGCATTATAGGTCTCAGGGCATCCAATTTTACTGTATGTTATTCAGCCCCTGTCTACCAAAGCATATTCAATAAAAAAAACTTTTAGTTGTTCGCAGATCTTTGATGTTTCAAATTATTATGTTAAGCTTTCTCCTCAACTATCGCAGCAAGGGATTAGGTAAACTGGGGTATTTGAGGATTACTGCAATATTGAAATCAATAAAATTGTTGATCCTTCTATGAGTCCGGAGTAGCAATTAAAAATATAGACATCATAGATAGGTGTGTATGTCATTCCATAAGGTTCGCTTATAGTTATTCGATAAATGTCACTTTAGTAGAGTACACATATGTGTATATAGGTGGTTGTGTGCGCAGAGGGGAACAAGGATAAGTTTTTGTATACATTTGAGTATTAGAGACTAGGTATGAAGACCGGATATTAGGAAGACAATAAAATATACTTTTGGAATTAAAATAAATATAAATATATCTGTCTTGAATGAGGATACCACATTTGCCACAATTTTTGTTTTGATTCCTGTGCGTATGGTGTCAACCCTCAAGATGGGACTGGAAATAAGGTCTCCAAAATTCGGGAAAAGATGAGTGGAAAATCTTGTTCCAACGTAATTTTCAGACAATCAGTTGATGGAAGGCTTAAAAAGAAGAGACAAGTGAGAGCCCATCAATCAAAGCCAATAATCAGAGCACCTTAGAATGTACAACATTAAAAATTTTACCGACCTACGAGTACTATCAATTGTCCCGCACAAGAAAAATGCGGTCAAATCCACATATTAAAGCAATACTCTTTGTTATACAGGCACATAAAAAATAAAAAATAATTGAATAGGAGCTCCGCAAATTCACGATCAACAAACGGTAAGAAATTTTTTCGTCAAGCAGTATCCCTTTTAGCTAATACCACTACGCAAACAAGGTACGATTTCAAACGCCATATTATGTTCACAATTAGCACCACATTGGGATAAATGATCAACAGATTTTGGAGACCAATGTAATTTTACCGACGTACTATGAAATCAGTGGACATTAAATACGAAATTTTCTATCGGTTGCTTATTATCCATAATGCAGTGCGTCATTTTATTATCATCATGCTCATTTATTCAATTGACGTCGGAATATTACTTCAATGATTGCAAATTACCCTGCTGGAGAATTGTGGCAGCCTTATCATCTGAGTGAATGTTAGTTTGACATCTTCCATATGAAAAGCGAATAAAACTTATTTTCCAAAGCGCTTTTACTGCCAGATGCCTCGCTACAAGTCTCTTCACCCTTCGTTATCAGCAATATAACCTTTGGCGAAACGAACCTTCTTCATATATCCAATGAACAGAAAAGACTGTTGACAGACATATAAAGAAATCAGTAGTTTTTCACCAAACTAAGTCTGAACAAAGGCTTTTGTAATACTTAACTAAAGTATTTTGCCGGTAGGCATCAACATAAACCTGTTCTGTCTGCCAATCTTCAACCAAAAGTAATTGACATCATTCGCTTGCTTTCCAGCTCAGATGGTTATGTCATTGTCAAACTTATAGATAGTTTCTCGATACATTAAACTGAGACTGAATGATAAAGGATGAGTTTCAAAATACTAAAATATCCGGCGCACTTATTTCAAGTTGTTACAATTTTTCAACGCTACACCAGTTACCTTTCAACTCGACTTTGTTCCTTATACTCGGATTAAAGGGTTCGATAGATTGACTCGACGACCAACGTCATCATCAGAAGCCACAAGTGTCTCCATTTCTGCATAGATAGCCTATTATGGTATTCAAATCAAATTTATTTTTGATAAAGGCAAATATGTTTCCTCTTATTATTATAAAACGACATATCACCATCATCATCATTTCCAGCCACACAAAAGTCAAGTGACTAATGATTCACTGCCATATAACCATAAGGAGTGAAAAAAAGTATATAAGTGAATTTAGATAAATTATTATTGAGATTTACGAGAGAGGGAGAGGGGTAGAGAGAGAAGGAAAACCTTGCTACTATGAGTAAATTTATCAGGATAACTCACAGAAATGAGGCAAACTAAACCTCTCCACAACACCATTATGGCCAAGTTAGCATTCGGGCAAGGCGACATCAGCAACACAGCTTCCTTGTGGATTTCACCGTACCACGTCATAAACAAACCGAACCTCGCAGCTAACTTTGCCCTACTAAGAAAAGAAAGTTACGAAGATGATTCTACTATACATCTGCAACAAGATCGCCACTGAGCTCGATTCGCTGCCATATCGCTAAGGGTTTCTAACCAAGAACTGTGATGTGCACGAGGACCCCATCCCGGCAGACGAGTGGATCCTATACTACCCAATTTGGATGTAAGTGACTTTAATTGTTTCTGCCATGTCAAAATCTGCCCACCTTGTTTCTTACGCCAATTTGGTGCTGGATGAGAGAACAGAGCTCTATTGGGCAATCGGAATGAGGGCATACGCAAAACGTGACCGAGCCAACGAAGTTGATGGAGCCTTATTTGCTTTTCTAAAGACGAGCACTTATTGTCAGATCCAAAAATACGTCTACGGATGTCAACGTTAGTTATTCGTTGTTGGTAACCAACATGTGCTATACTTCTCAAACAACGATGATCGAATGCCTGTAAGAGGCCAAGTTTCACTAGCGTATAGTAAGACTGCGCGTACAGATGCATTGTGAACACGACCTTTAAGGCAAAGTGAAATATTCGCGTTTCTCCATAAATGACGAAGGTTCGAGAAAGCTACTCTAGCTTTCGCGATCCGTATTCTCACCTCGTCGGACATATTGCCTACGTTATTGATAGAGCTCCCAAGATATGTAAACCTGTCAACTATGTCTAGATCTTCATTCTGCAGTCGCAACGTTGGAGTGAGTGGTGGGTGATCCTGTAAAAGTATCTTACATTTAGAGGGTGCGAATTTCATACCGAAAGACGGAACAACGTTTGCTAATCTATTTAAGGTGGTCTGGGCAGCATGCTGATTGTCGAATAATAGTACGATATCGTCCGCATAGTCAAGATCGACTAGTTTATCTCCCGGGAGAACTTCAACTCCAGCGTCCTGAATGTGTGAGAGAGTGTTGTTCATAATAGCATCGATTACAAAATTAAACAAAAATGGGGAAAGTGGACAACCTTGACGAACACCACTGCTGGTTGTAAAGTTATGCGTTAATTCGTTGTAAACCTTAACGCGACCAGAAGTATTTGTGTAGAGAGCTCGTATAATATTAACAAATTTAGTGGGCACACCGCTTTTCGACAAGATATGGAATAAAACATTGCGATCCACCGAATCAAATGCACCCTTGAAGTCTAGAAAGACGACTATTGTGGGACGGTGATATAAATGTCTCTGTTCGAGAACTTGCCTTAACGTAAAATTATCTATACAACCTCGTCCTGCGCGGAATCCGGCCTGTTCTTCTCTTGTTTGTGATTCATGTGAAGCGCTAAGACGACGTAGGATAATCGAAGCAAATAACCTTGATACGACCGGAGTCAAACTTATACCACGATGGTTATCGCACGAATTACGATTGCCTTTTTTGAAGATGGGAATGATGGTCGACTCATTCCAGTCAAGTGGTACGGTTTCCTCATTCCATATAGTATGAAAAAGTTTGGTCAACGCTCCTGAAATTATATCGCCACCATCCTTAAACAATCCCGGAAGCAGATCATCGGGGCCGGCGGCTTTGCGGCGCTTAAAAGATAGGATTGCATCGCGTACTTCTAACTCGGATGGTTCTTCGGGACTAAAATTCCACACTGTTGATGCAGACATGCTTTCGGGAAGCGGAACTGACGCGGGTGGCATTAGACATCGGCTGGCGCCTGACTAATCAGCTCTTACGCTTACAATAATCACAAGATTATCCCGAGGGTGAGGCTTAACTTCTTCGATTTCACCTGAGTAACATATCAGGCCAATAACCGAGAATCGTCATGCATCCAGCATCGTCATGCATAGATAGATTAAAACAGTTTATAAAACCGGCTGATAGTAGCGATATGTGACATTTTAATTTCGGTTAAGATACCTCAAGCCGAAAAGGAACGTACATTGTACAACATGAAACTAATCAACATTATTATGCTTTACATTCAGAATTCAGTTTTTCTTGTCAATAAAGTGGTTGTTCGTTGCTGATCGTTACTTGTGGCATGGCACACACATGATATGCTTGCATAGATCTACACAATTCATATTCCATACTCTCACTTTCCGCACATGATGTATCCAACCGTTTTTAGCCAAAAATTTTGTAGAGTTTATAAGCAAGTATTTTGCATTATAATATTTTGGCAGCAACGATCGAATAGATTTGTAACCACACCGAACATATTTACCTCTGTCACTGGCTTAAACCTTTTTTTTAAATATATTTAATTATTTTTTAAACATCTTACAGTTGCAAGGTATGCCTCACGTTTGAGTTCACATTTGCTTTATAGGATTTAATCTTCATTTTAGAACAAACGACTTGTGTAGCGATAATGAGTGGTTATTCGTAGAACATCATATCATTGGAGAAAATCATGTAGACAGCGGCTTCACCAATTAAGATTTTTAATACATTTATGACTTTCGCACGCCACGGAACATACCGAAAAGAATTTACTCGCATCGTTGGTCTTAATGGATTTTTGTAATTAGTATTGATTTAGTACACTCAGGAGGCTGCAACTTAAACCTAGTATCGTCTATTACAACACATCTTACAATCCTATGCCGCGGATTTCATCATTTCAGCACCGCTCTCATTTACTACTCACGGTATGACCGACCACTACAGAAAGTACTCGTAGACATAAGGCACAATTGCAGAAGCCGTAATCAAGCATGCTCTAGACCGGCATTAATGTGGTTAAGCATGCCAATTAAGAAGTCATGCAATCTTTGAACAACGTTCAAATTATTACTGAATTCGGTTTAGTTGAGGTTCAGCAAAGCAGACGCGTCACATCTCATACACAAATCAGGTCATTTCATAACAGTCATCCTTAATCTTGCGCTAGCTGAATGCATACTCTGACCTCACTCGCTTCGATGATAAAGTTGAGTTATGCCATTTTCTGCAATTGTCTCCTACGCTTCGTAAATGTGCAAATAACATCTACAGAACTTTGTGATTATCGTTTTATAAAGCTTCCTCTTATCAACCTTATCACAAGCGAGGAGCTGATTAACAACAGGGCTACAATTAGATACTGTTTGTGGCGGAAAACTGATATATATGCAATTATTTATTAAGTGCTGCGCGCCTAGTAACAAATTAGTTCAAATATGACCAGAAGGATAAATCAAAGACACCTTCTGTTTTGTCCACCTATATTGGATGGTCCACGTACTTGGATGTCTTCCGTACTTATTATTAGCGTATCGTCTAGACGAGCCTTAATTATGCCTAATTCTGAAGTTAAATTATTCATTTGAGAAGTCAATGCCTGAATCAACGTTTCCAACCCATCAGAAGCCATTTTAAATGTACACCAAACGCTTTATTTTTGCTCAAATATATATAGAATTTTGCTTGCACAACGAGCATCGATTTAATAAAACAAATTTACACATTAATTAATTTATGTTCACTTCAGCTCTAAGTCTGCTTTTCTCATTGGGCTGACTGCTTCATTCTTATACGGACGCTTCTGCGAGGAATTTCTGTTGAAATACTGTCTGCCCTAGATAAGACCCTTTGTTCATTATTTGTCTTAAAGGTGGCCATTGCCACACCTTCGTTTTGAGCTAACTGTCGACTCACCAGTAAGAACCGCTACTACGTCCTTTACCCACTATATATATATATATATATATATATATATATATATATATTCTTTTGAAATGCGAGCTTTATTAAAATTCATTGTAATTTACAATGAATTTATATATATGGGTGAGGAAAATGGGGAAATAAGACGGTACATAAAAGCCTACAATTGACCTACCAATTTTTACGCGGGTGGTGATAAACATTTTTAAAATCAAGTTTCCGAGATTGTAATGAACACCAATCCCGTTGTATTTACCCAGTCTTACAACATAGCAAGACTACGTTCAGTACGTGTGACTGGCTGTAGATTTGCTAGGATGAAGATAAAATGCCATCATCAGCACGTGTGTCGGCGACGCTCCAGGTTTCGTTATTAGTAGCAAAATATATATTTAATGAAAACTTCTGTATTGCTACTAAGGAATTTCAAGCGAAGCTGTAAGACGTTAACTGGGTCTAGCTTCACTCAATAATCTCACTTTTCTCTTCCAATAAAGGTGGATGTGTAGCTGTACAGTTAGATTTAGCACTGATTATCAAAATTTTAAGAAAACTCTAAACGGTAAATTGATTACATTTTATTTATTAAATAAAATATTAGACATAATTACAGTATTAACGTAAAACTTCTACAACTACCAGTATTCGAATTTCTAAGATAAACACTATAATTAATTCAAATCGGCCAATGGGAATTCAGATTTCGTCGGCCAATGATATATTTCGCCGTGAAGTATGGTTTTGAAGAACTATTTCAATCATGATAAATGCCTAATAATTCGTCTAATTTCCCAATAATGCTTTTTATCTCAACTATTGCTTGCCTTTTATTGCGAACAACTGACACACAGAAGTAATGACTGAAATAAACAAAATCCAAAGAGACACTGGATGAACGAGTCGGCTAAAGGAAAAACGAGTCCAAAGCCGCTGTTTTGCCAAAGTCTCTCACCACTACATTCTTGCTATTCTGCCTTCCGATAGTCAATTTAAAGCCCATAATTCCGGATAAAAAACCCTATGTTTAAGATTAAATACAATTTATTCTGAAAAAAAACTTCAAAACGGAACGCAGGAATTTACCCTGTGATAATGTAGAAATAGAAAAAAAAGGGGACAACGCACAATCAAAAGTGTCTAAATGCTTAACTGAAAATTAAACAAAATTGGAGGGTAACTAATTTTAACCAACCAATTAGTAACAGTTCACCAATTGTGATCATGCATCGATAAGGTGAAGAAAGGAATTACACAGATAAATCAAAACGAGATATTACAATAAGTGATAGTCGAATAGGATTGGGGAAGCAAACAGATAAACTGGGAAAATTCTCTTACTAAAAAGGAGCACAGGTTCAAATCTGATAGGTTTAACTGGTGGCTAGGACAGAAAAAGGCAACATTTACACGAACAGAAAAATGCTGTGCACACTATAAATCGAAAGACATGTGTAATTACAAGGCCATTAACTTATAGTCAGAAGTTCTTTCATCAATAAAATAATCTTTTTTAATAATAACAACTATAATAGTAACTATTATTACCATTGAAATTAACCTGTCAAAATGTACAAATTAGACAACAATTACAAAACAGGAATACATAATAAATAAAAATATTTTAAAATGGTCTATTCATGGAAAAACTTTCACTGCAAGTAACTTTATACAGCAGTTTGCTGTGATTAATAGCGTTTTACAAACAAGAAATGTAATTTATAAATTCAGTTAAGCGTTTTGTGCCTATTAATTTTAAAGGTGGTTAGTTATAAAGTATTGTATTCGCACCTATCATGTGTGCAGTTTATTAAATAGATACATACAAAATAAAAGATAACGTACACTTCAAGCTTTAAAAAAACAACAATACATTTGTAGATTTAACCGAACTATGTCACCTAAAATTTCAATAAACTACAAATGCAATTCAGAATAGAAAAAACACATTTGGAAACCTATCTATTGGCATATTATAAAATGCTATTATAGAAATGTCAATATTCAGAAAGCGGTGTTGAAATTTCCCCTACTTAGTTTCTTCCGTTTCAACTAAGACAGCACCTTCGAATACTATTTGGAACTGTATTAGACTAGAAACGATTCACAGAAAACCTTTGTGTTAGTTCTCTTTAATGTAGCTGTCTCTCACAAAGGAATAAGTTGGTAACATCTTCATCTCTGATGGCTCCTCTCCAGACGATACGTCAAAGAACATAACACCCGCATAATACATTTTAGCATTAACTTTTTGAAATTACAAGTTTTCGAACATGAGGTCGTGTGAAGTTTTGTACGAGAAATTTTCCCAGTACCGTATATAAATATATATATATATATATATATATATATGTATGTATAAACATGGAGAGAGTGTGAAATAAGGGAAACAACCAATCAATTGCGTGCGTCACTTCCAGTTTAAGCTGTGTCTAAGCAATGCCTTGAACTTGAACTGGAGGTGACGCACACATTGTCTGATTTTCCTTATATATATATATATATATATATATATATATATATATAATGTGTGTGTGTGTGTGTGTGTGTGTAAAAACAGACATGCAACAATTATTAGTAAACCAAAAAAATCGTCTGATATATTGGTTGAATGGAAGAAAATGAATTTTAGCATACCATGCTTTGAACATTCATGAGCAATCAGATAAGACTATTGATATAATAACTTTTCAAATTCAATTGCAGAAACAATAAGGCACGTTTCTCCAGTTAGACGATTGTCTCACCTTAATCTTATTATCCAACCAGCTAACAGCATACAAAACGTAGCATCAATAAACCAAAACTGACAGTTGCATGCTCAAAATAGATACATAGTGACAACGACCATGAGGATATAGCAGTCAGCATAACCAAACGGTGAACTCGTTTAATGCTATTTGGCTACTTTTAGAAAAGGCACCGGCACTATGCGTCAAGGCCATCACAGCATTAAAGTAAATTTCTCAGACGTATATGTGCTTGAAAACCACATAATTCATACTAGGTATACTTTACATGTATTGCAATGTCATCAACTAAATGTTTCCTTTACAAAGTTTTCTTTTCATCTATCATTCAGCGTCTGTCCATTACATAGTATGTGTGTATGATCTCGTGTCGATTTTTAAGTGAAAACAATTGATGTTCTGTTTTGCTCTCTACACTCGAAGTTGCCAGAAATATTGTCCTTATTCCAAAACATCTAGGAGACTGCATCGCCTTTTATCTCACATATTTGACTAACGGTAAAATTGTTTAAGAGCAAATCACCCAGCTCCTAATAAGTAGTAGTCAATAATCACGAAATTCATGCGCAAATTTTAATATACGTGTTGTGTACTGATTTGTATAAAATCAAGACCTTTCATGAACTAGCATAATACCAGGTGCGCCAAGCTTAATACCTAGAAGCCCATATATTTACTATTTGCAAAATTTGTATATATATACCATAACTTATAATCATCCTGTTTTGCCGATTTGCATCACAAGAGAAAAGAACACAACAAAGTTTTAGACTTTCATGAGATTGTGACTTTATAGAAAGCAGCACACAATAATAGCCACACAGCATATAATGCTTCTGCAAAATTCCCATCATGTAAACAAAAAATTCTGCATCACACATAGAAAATATGTTTCTAGAAGCCTGGAATCAGAGCGGTAGCTAAACATATAAGGAAGTCCTAATCAATCAAAGCATTGCGTTTCGTTGCAGCCAAAATCAAACACATTTTTTAGAAAATAGACAACCTCATCAGCACCGGTAGAATAAAACTAACAAAAAGAACTAATTGGCACCAAGTCGATACTCAGTAAAATGTAAACATATATCGTGGAAATATTTATGATTACTTATATTTGTGATGCAACGTGAAAAATGCACAGACAGGTCTGAATTTGCATGGCGAAGTTTAAAAAGCTGGAACCATTATTGACGAGTTACACTACGTTAGTCTCACTACTGACTAAAAGTATTATAATCTGATTTAGAGACTGGATATATCGTAATTTTTCAATTTGTGTTAGTCACAACACACATTAGTGAATTAGCCTCAATACATTGATGTGCTACAACTATTAATTTAGTAAATTACGATTTTGCTCCTCTAGTCAATAGTCAGAAGCAGCGATAAGATTTGATAGATAATAATATTTGGTAGATATACAATAAATTATCATATCTTGGTCTACTTGCATAGATGCTAAATATAGGTTCTCTAGTTGCGGTGACAAACTGTTCAAATCAGTATTAACTTTTAGTCTATATTGAATGATTTTCACAAACACATTTCTGCAACGGAACCTCATATGTATAAGGAAGCACTTAATGTATAGCTTAACTCGATATTGAGTATAATATTAGCGATAAAAGCTATTTTGCGTGAAAGACATATTCAAGGTCGACTTGTTTATAATAATAAATAAAATAGATTAATGACGAAGTTTTGTACCAATGACATTTATTACTGATTTTAAAAATGTGTCAGACCAAGATTTCGCGGCATTGAAAGTGCAGTTTCGTGTAAAAAGCTTTAGTTTTATGCTCAGAAGGAAAGCTTCTACACCTAAAGTAGCTACAACCAAAAGGTTCAATGAATAACATAGTTTTGCTATGAACGAAAGCAGACAGACATAATCAAGAGTCATTATTTATTCTCACTTTTCGACCATACAAGTTACCTTAGCAATGCTTGTGATCGATGAGCATTAGGTAAATGATTTTGAAGATAGTTTTGATTGGACAGATTGGCTGACTGCCCGATTGAACCTAAAGCAACCGTTGTGTCTAAAAAAGCAACGTCCAATTCTTTGTTGGCACAATCACCAGAAGATGCACATAGAGAATCGCAAATAACTGTAGACACAGCAGGCGGAAACGACAAACGATTTGAAACTGGCAAGAAAGCACTGTTTTCACTGGGAACAAGGCAGCGGATGCGACTCTTTTTCGGCAAAAGTTCACTAACTGGCTGATATGCTGCCAGGCTGAAATAGACCAATAAGCATAATGCTGGTGTTAGCATGATATCATTTAAATAAAATAAACTTATTAGCATTAACTTTTTGCAGATTTAGCAATATATATATATATATATATATAGGTAGAACAATCAAACAATCAATGATTGCGCGTGTGGTGGTAAAAATTCTTTAAATCAAGTTTGCGAGCCCAAGGTATGTGTGCATGAGATAATATCTCATTTTTATGCCGATATTGACTTGACCTACTGGTCTTATTTGAACAAATAGGATATTAGGTACGCAACACCCAATATAAAACTTAACTAGAAGCCATGTTAGAAAATAGTATGTGGCATAATTATAAAAAGTGGTCAGTTTCGAACACAGGAAAGCAGCAAGTTTAATGAATACAACACTTAAGTTATAATTCGAATATTAACTTACATTACTATAGTAAAACTATCACCATAACGTAATGTACAATGTTCTCTATTGAAAATAGAAACTTTTTTCGCTAAAGGCCAACATACCGCTTAGTTGCGAAGCCTGCTCCAGAGCCAAACTCAGATGGATCTAATATAGAGGCAGACATCACTGGTAATCGGTCGGCATCTCTTATCGGTGGGATTAGACTGCTTCGTGACACGGACAAAGTGCGCATAGATTGGCGCTCGTAGATTGGTTTACAACGACCACGCATTTCCACAGATTGATGACTGTGCTTTTGGACTCGCATTGTGACGTCCTACAAACAAATAAAAAGACATTAAATGCAAGAACAAAGTAAATTCAGACAATAAAATTTATTATACTTTATTTATTATAATATACTATGTCGACATGGGCCGACAAACCTTTGGTTGTTTTGAGTAAAAAGAATCTAGTTGGAAGATCCATTGAAATCTTCCTTATGCGATTTCACATATAGTACTGCGAGTTAGCCTATTTGACAATTGTTACTGCACATACATTTCTGAAGTCGTCATTCAATGCCAATAATTCATTGTGCAAAATTGGAATTCTAGACTTTCGCAAGGTGGATTCCAAAAAATCTTTGCCAGCTAGGCAAAATAAACAAGGATTCTCCCCAGGGCTCGTTTACCACTAGACTACCACAGATTTTCCCCAATTTCAGTGTTATCTGGTTAGTAAAGATACGACAGAGAAAGACAGCATATGATCTTATGCAATTTAACACTCATTAAATGCGCGGAAGGTGATAAAAATGATTTAAATCAAAGTTTTCAGCCTGAGATAAATATCAATCTCATTATATAAAAATTTGTTAGTTTAAACAAAACATTGTGTAAGTTATTGTACTAAAATTGAAATATCCCTACAAGACACTAAAATCAATGGTGATAAATTAACTTTTTCAATAGAAACAATAGTATATTTAAAAGGGCAGATTCGCGATATTCTTGTGTCTAACTAGTGTAATTATCATGGACACAAACAAAAAATGCGTTAATAAATGTTGCTTCACTACCTTATAGTCAGATGAAAATAATGTAATAAAATAGATAAAAACAAATAATGAAAAATTAAATTAAGATAAGTAATAATAATAATTGAAAAAATAATAATTTAGATAAGGATTACATTAGATAGTGCATAACTGAAAATTGGGTGTAGTGTGCGACAGGGTGGCTCAGTGGTTAGAGCACGAGATTCCGAAGCAGACGTGTCCAGGTTCGAGCCCTGTCCGCAGCAAATTCTACCAGTACGTGATGAGTTCTCAATAAAGACGAAATCGATCTACTGGATGAATTGCCTTTACTACACTTTACAATTATTAGTTTATACTGGCAAATGTAAATAATTCTAAGGGCCAGGTGCTTATATTACAAATGCTATTCGAAAAATAACTTGACGTCTTGACTATAACACACACACATCCATTCATCCATCCATCCATACATACATAAAAACATACATACCTACACAAATGCGAACTAATGCCGAAAGAAAGCGGAGTATGAGAATACATTTGAAGAACTGATTTGAACGGTTTTGCTTATTATGTAATAGAAATATGTACATTATTGTTCGGAAGATTGCATATTACGTCATATGTATAAAGAGTGCCTTCGTATGATCAGCTGTTGCAAAATGATTACTCATATTTGAGTTCAATATTTGCCAAATAGACGCTGATAATATCAGATGATATTACGCCACAGTTTTGCTTCAAATTAATTGATCAAATAAAAAGTTAGTCGGGGCATGATGGCAGACCAACTGCGAGTATTAGTGAAGTAAGAAATGCAAGCGACTTTGAATCTGACATTCTCTCTCAGAAGATAAGGTAATAACACGCGATTCTAAACGAAATCTAGCATCCTATGGCAAAAGCAAAAACAGCACATCCACAATTAGCCAAAAATAACAGCCAAGAAAAATACGTTAAGGCATTCTACGAAAAAAGCGACATTGCCAACTGTTGAGATTATATGGCATAGTAGGCGCAGCTCGATACTTTACAAATTGTAGAAAATGAATATCGGTAAAACTGGTCAAGTACACTTTGTTTATTTCAGATGATCAACACGAGATTTCTAGACAGCATAACAGATTTTTTTTAATGCCTTGACTTATATATATATATATATATATATATATATATATATATATATACTTCTATTTCTTGTTGGTGATTATTTCAGGTTGATTTGTAGGTATATATGCGTATGTATATGCCTATGTATCTGCGTGCGTGTGGGAGTCATTCTCATTGTATTACAGAGTGACGTTTGGGATCTGGTTATTGTTGTATTGAGTTTTTAACAAGTGTTCGCTTGATTGGCTTTTATTTATTTTTTTTTTACTGCGGCTGACTCCTTTTAGAGGATAAGCCGGCTCCATTTCATGGAGTTTCTTGGGAATTTGGTACAAGTGGTGTCCCCTCACCACTCGATTGGCTTTTATGTAAACGAATGATTCCCAAGTATGCTTTTTTTAGTTTTACCTTGAAATAAAAGTTAATTTTGTCGCCTTGGTAACAGCAATCAAAGAGAAACAGCCGTTAATGTCGATATCAAATATTATTTACCAATATACATGCGCAAGTTGTCGATCGACTTACGTAGGCCGATCGACCAGACGGTTAATTACTCGAATGAGAGAACATTGCAACTTGAACGCCTGTTTTAAATCAAATGGTGAATACACGTCTGCTATTGCGCAACACCTCATCGAAACATCGCACGTATGTTCTCCAGACGTAGCATTCAAAGTAATTACTAAATGCAAAAACAAAAGGGAGCTAGCCACATACGAAGCCTTATGGATAAACAAATTGCAGCCGGATTTATGTAAGCAGAAGAAGCACGTACAAGCATTGAGCTTGAACTGGATGTGACGCACGAAATTTGATTGGTTTCTATTTTTCACACTCTCTTTGTTCACATATTTCTATCTTGTTTTGCTTTCCAATTTATATATAAAGATATGTTCATGAGTAGATATTTGAGAAGACCATGCGAAAGAAAATTTTCTTATATCTGATAAAATTTCTTTTTGTTTTTTCACACAGGAAGGGTACAATAAATTTTATTAAAGCTCGCATGTCAAAAGAAACTTTGTATGGTGCTAACTTTACTACTGCAGGTTTACACATTCGTCTAGGAGATTGTACCGTCCTATTTTCCCACATTCCTCAACAAAATATATAGTGGTTGAAGGGCGTGATACCGGCTCCTACTGATGAGTCGTCAGTAAGCACGAAACGAGTGTGCACGAGATTATACTTTCCGTTCATGCTGTCTTTGGTTTGTCCTTCTGGTCACAACTGAACTAATTTGTTACTAGGTTCGCAGCACCTAATACATACTTGCAAACACAGGATTAATAAAACTCTTACCAATAACAAATCGTCTGAATCAGATTTATGCTTGTGTCGCTCATATTCTGAATCAAATTTATTGCTCATATAATATTGCTCAATGCCGTCAGTTTGATCTTCTCCGCCATCTGGAGGTTCTCTGGTCAACAACGGCAAGCCATGATTTGCAGTTAGTGTAATGTTAGCTTCTTCGTCTTCTTCGTCGGGACCACCAGAAAAATTGGCATGTGCCAAAGGAGTGCAGATTTCATGCCCAGTGCACTTATTTCCGTCACCACCATGATTAGCATCGATTTCAACAACGCTCGGAATTAACGCACAGTTGGCACCCGTCGTTTTCTGTTCACAAACATGACAGTCTTGTAAAATGCTTGTTAGTGACGGTCGACGTGTTATTGGTTTTATGAATGCCTGTTGCTGGAGGGAGCCGAATATCAGGTTACAAGGATTGTTAAGCTGAAATTCGATATATTTTTTCTCAGCCGACTCAATTCCTGGTGGTTTAACGCTGTTCGCAGAGGGTTCAACTAGTGCACAAGAAGCATTAAGGTAATCATGTAGCTTGTTTTGAATTTTTCCGCATGTCTCATGGCCGTTGATAGTTGGCAAAGGCGCCATAAGGCTTTTCGGTACTGTATCATCAAGGTGTTGTGCAAGGGTTTGACGTGGAGATGAAACAATCTGACGCTCGTAGTCGACATATACAGAGTGCCGACAAGGAGATTTAAGCTGCTGCATATTGCCCTGATCACGGCGACAAAAATTGCAGTGCTTTGAATTAAATAAAGAATCCTGGGAGTTTTGGTAATGATCTGAAGGATTTACATGAGAAGGACTTCGCTTTTGAATGACGTCTGTAATTCCACCTTCCGGTAAGTCGAAGTTTGTTACAAGTCGATCACTTGAAACAATTTTCACGTCTGGTTGGCTTGAAAAATCATCAAAATCATTCTTAAGATTGGATTTTGCTTCTTCTAAATCGGTATCATGCGAGTCAGCAGCCTTATCTTCATACAAGAAGGTCCTCTTTGGAGCATAAACTGCTGTTGGGCGAACCACTGCCAAAGGACGCTGAAACGATGTTGCTGATTCGACAGTTGGTGCAATGACTGCTTAAAATAATAGTAAACAAAAACTCTCAATGCATGATACTTGCGCCTTATATATATTGCTCAACATTGTATTTGATTGCCAAGCATGGCAGTATTTATTTTCGTCAAAACATAATATTAGAGTAATTTTTCGTTCCTAAATTATATTTCCAACTTAAAAGAATGATTAAAAAATGCGAAACTGGATTTATCAAAATTAATTGACTATGTTGTTTTTCATGAAGATATTTCGACAGCCATTGACAACTGCCTTTTTCAGTTCACCCATCACCTTTACAACTATTTAAAATTCGAAACTATCAAATATGGACTAAACGAAGAGTTATCATCGCAAAATGTCATAACAAGCCTAAAAAATAAACACTACCAATGGCACTAGAAATTACCCATAAAGTATGCCAAACTAATAATAATAATAATACTGGCAGAATTTCATTGATATGACCTTTATGATCGACTTTGATAACAATCGCATGACATAAATAACGACAACTTGTGATATCCATAAAAAAAGACGGAAAAGATTATTAGCTAACAATTAATTTTTTCTATTGTCTAGATATATGCTGAGAATAGGTCTTTTCTTTTAACTTGACAAGAAACGGTCTAATTTTGCTACTAGCTAGAATTTGCCGCGGACGAAACCGGTCTACTGGATGAATTGCCTTTTCTACACTATACAATTCTTGGTTTATACTGACATATGTAAGTAATTAATGGGTCAGGTGTTTATATCAAGACCGCAACCTTGATTATAATAATTGTTATCACCAACCGCGCAACCAATTTTCGTTTTATTATATAAATGTTCATTTCAATACCACTTCCCCATGTAGTGTGGTGTCTGTTCAGTAATAACAGATTGGGGATGGTTAGTTGCAACTTTGGGTCTAAATGGATGGCATATGGGCTCCACTTAAAGGAAAAATAGACTAACCAAGTTGCATTAGTTAGTATATAACTGAAAATTGTATGCAGTGTAGTGTGCGGCAGGATGGCTCAGTGGTTAGAGCACCCGATTCCGAAGCAGACGTGCCAAGGTTCGAGTCCTGTCCGCGGCAACTTCTGGCCAGTACATGATGAGTTCCCAATAAGGACGAAATCGGTCTACTGGATGAATTGCCTTTTCTACACTATACAACTCTTAGTTTATACTGGAATATGTAAGTAATTAATGGGCCATGTGTTTATATCAAGACCGCAACCTTGATTATAATAATTGTTATCACTACCCGAGCAACCAATGTTCGTTTAATTATATGTTCATTTCAATACCACCTCCCCATGTAGTGTGGTGTCTGTTCAGTAATGACAGATTGGGGATGGTTATTTGGAACTTTGGATCTAAATGGATGCTATATGAGCTCCACCTAAAGGAAAAATAGACTAACAAAGTTACATTAGCTAGTATATAACTGAAAATTGTGTGCAGTATAGTGTGCGGCAGGATGGCTCAGTGGTTAGAGCACCAAATTCCGAAGCAGACGTGCCCAGGTTCGAGTTTATATTAAGACCACAACCTTGATTATAGTAATTGTTATCAACACCCGCGCAAACAATGTTCGTTTAAGACTAACTATATTTTTCCTTGACAAAAATAAGTACCGAAAGACCGAAAATATGCCTAAAAGCATAAAAAGGCTAATATCACAATTAATTCTGTCTTCTTAGGACAAAATAGTAAAAAGTACATCTATACCAAAAATGTGCAATAAAATCGTTGCGTAGCACGATTCGATGGAACTTTCAAGGCAGAACTACGAGCAAGAAGATTCTGTTCCGGTAGACAAACAAATATTTGACTAAAACTGTATTTGCCATTCCAAAAGCAATCCGCATAGTACCTTACCACAACCTGGCGTTGGCCGAGTGAATAGCGTTCCTTTAAGCAATCAAATTGTATGCATAAGCAAAACGTTAGCGAACATGTGCAAGGGTACTGTACTTACTTTAATATCCGAAAATAAGTCTACACACGTCAGCGTTGCAGGGATGGCTCAGTGGAAGAAATGCTAAACTCGAGAGCAAATATGCCCTTGTTCGAGACCTCATAACGGGAAATTCTGACGAATACATAGAGTTCCCAAGAAGGGCGAAACAAGTCTACTTGATGAATTTCTAGTGATACCTAATGCGATGTTTAGCTTATGCTTACATTATATATATATATATATATATATATATATATATATATATATATATATATATATATATATATATATATATATATTCTAAACCGAATTATTTCGAAGGTCGAGGCTAAACAAGAAATCGACATAGAGCACAAAAATGCTTTTATTACAGAATGCAAACATGCCAAGCCCGTAGGTTCAACGCAACCGATATTATATGATTTGCCCAAGGTTCACAAAATGACCAACAATGAAGGACTTCCGCCTTTCAGGCCCATTTTATCTATGATAAATTCCCCACAGCACAAGGCAGCCAGACTATTATGCCGGATTATAAAGCCTATCATGAAAGGAAGAATAGACCACGTTGTACAGGATAGCTTTCAATTCGTAGAAAAATTCGCGACCTAAATTTGAAAGAGAGGAAAATGGTGTCCCTCGATATAAAGTCACTCTTTACTAGCATTCCAGTAAATAAAACTATAAATATCCTATGTGAATATATACGATCATCAGGAGCGGAAACACTGATAGAAGTGGACGACATGAGAGAACTACTTCTATTATGCACATCCAACGTACAATTCGTATTCCAAGGAGTCTTCTACAGACAAATTGACGGCATATGTATGGGTAGTCCTCTTGAGAAATAATGGCTATCCGGACTGGTTCATCGAATACAACTTGGGGCAACGCAACAAAATCGATGCCAATTTGGAAGAAAATCAAACTCCCCAGATAGTAACGCTTAGTGTTCCCTTTGGAGGTGATCTTCCAGCGGAAATCTTCAAACGAAAAGTAATTCGAGCGACAAAAGCACAATTTACATCAATACAAGGTGAGAGTGGTGTTCAACACAACAAAACTGATGCGCACGAATGAAAAAGATAGCCTCTCTGAGACGTCAACACCTTTGTCTGTATACAAATTTCAATGTACCTGCAACGCTCAGTACATCGGCAGATCAAAAAAGAGGCTCGAAACTAGAATAAATCAGCATCTCCCTCAAAAACTATTAAAGAGGGGTGCAGCTCCTGCACAAAAATCAGCAATTTGCGAACATGTACTACCTCACAGGTCATGCTGTTAGTAGTAACAATTTTTCAGTTCTCTACAAGGCAAAAACAGAGAAAATGCTTCTGGCTTTTGAAGCTATTGCAATTAATAAGCTGAAGCCCTGCTTAAACGTGCAGAAAATAATTCAAAAAGAAATTAAATTGGACTGGAACAAAGACATAACCGACATGCCTTTAAAAATAGCCAACGCTTCGCAAAATACGACACATACATCAATTACGGACGCAATTACAATGAAAGCGATGACACACCAAATGACGTTACGCAAAAGGAGTGGTCTAAATTGCGCAAAAGTAGTGGTCTAAATTACGCAAAACAAAGGCTAGCATAACGAAGAGGAGATTTGGTTACAACAAATGTACAGTGATTGGATGAACGAATATACTAACGAATCCAGAACAATTGTTGTAGATACTGGTAGAAATAAGATTTATTAATAAATGTTATTCCATGGAGTATTATTTTGTTCTTTATATATATATATATATATATATATATATATATATATATATATATATATATACTATATATATATATATGGTATATATAAGTAATGAATGTAGCCTATCCGCTTTAATCAATCGAAACTTGACAATGGAACTCATTTCTTTATGAGAATAATTAGGCACGGATATCATGAAAGTAATAGAGTTTATAGAACTCACCATAGCCATAATCGATATAATTGCATCAACCCAAAAATTGATGCTTTGACGAAGTAAAGCTTTAATAATTGAATACTTATATTTACGAGCGTACTGCAAAAGCACTACATCTCTAGTTCTTAGAGGAGTAAATTCTGCTAGTCTGACCACTCATCGTTGCCTTGTCAGGTATGGGAATTTTAAGCAATACAGAACCGAACATCAGTATAATTTGCCTCCATTAAATAGGTAACCGTATCCTTTAATTAACGGAAAGGTTTCCGATACCCTTATCGAAAAAAATGCTTAGAACCGGCCAGTCAAAATATTGGCTTCAAACTTGACGACCGGCGAGCACTAGTTAGCCAGCCCAGTAATAATAGCATGAACCACGCCAAATTAATGAGATACAATGATCCCACTTCAAGTGCAGCCGCAGTTTAACTACACAGTTACACTTAGTGTAACATGAATATTAACGGAATAAGAACAAGCTTGTTGGGCGCGAAGGACACGTTTCGGCTGCTGAAGGAAATTTTGTCCACTGGCACCTGGGCAGACAGTGCTGATCTGCCTTGATTCTGAATACAAACCATCCAAACTAGAAATAAACATAAAGAAATTATTGAACTCACAAATAACTATGACCCATACGAACTACAACGAATGCGTACTGAATCGGCCGACGCATAGGATAAAACTGGTCGCTTTATATGATGAGTCGTGCGAAGTTGATAAGCGAAAGCAGGCAACTGAAGTCACCTTCATTTACGAGTCTGCCTGTTTTCCTTCTGATTTAGCTTCTCAATCTGAAAATGTGCTCTCGTGGATGTTATAAATACGGTGGTATTTGATCAGGCGCTTGCGCGTGCAGTGTTTAAATTATAAATCGATATATGTTGCGTATCAGAAACCAGAATGTAAGATCCTAAGAACACGAAAGAACTGCGTGCACGATCCTTAATAGATTCAAACATTCAGTTCCAGTTTTCTCAGGCTAGTCAATGGAGCGGCGGTATTGTCCTTAGCTTACTATCTGAAGCGTGTTAAACCGGACGGATCTCTGTAAACAGCCGATTTTGTGCGAAACGTCCACTAAAGTTATTGTCAGAAAACTTAATCAACATTGCCTTTTCGTTGTATTTGCATATACTCCCACTGAATGCAGCATAGACGACAGCAAGGAGACTTCCTACTCCATTCTAAGTTATCTACTAAGCAGAGCAAGAAGTTCAGAAATAGTCTTGGTAATGAGTAAGATGAATGTTGAAGATGGACACTTAAGAGATACCGAATTTCATCTAGCCCGCAGATACACTTTCAGCTTAATGTCCAAGGCATAGAGTACACATGAGTAGTACGAAATTTGGACAGTGTACGACGTTGCGCCACATGTTGCCTTATAGCTTCCGGACAGCTGTGGGCACAAATATATCATGTAGCATTTAGTTATAGGTGTGATTGGGTCCGCGAGGTCCGAAAATACTACGGACTTGGAAAGAAACAGAATCTGTATGATCATTAACAAATACGTACACACGAGCAATGCGGAACCAAAATTAACGAACAAGCAAAAACAGTTAAACGAAAAAGGAATGTACAAACTTTGCACAAACCGACAGTATAATAAACACAGTTAGGCAACAGCCTCACGAAGCAATGTCCAGAAAACAATAAACATAAACAGCCACAAAAGATAATATGCATAACCCAAACTACCTGCACATGTGCAAAATAAGACAATCTCAACAAATTTTCATTTATCCATTTTGAAAACAATGTATACGCCAAGTGAAATTTAGGTCCTTGTGTAGTTAATAAAAATCGAAATATTTGAGCAAGATCAAACAAAAATATGCACAAATAAATATACATTCATCTATTAAATGATTGTAATTTACTTCCTACTGAATAATTAATAAAAATATATATTTATTCATTTATTATTATAAACTGAGAATTATCTAAGGTAGCAAAGGAAATTTCTCCAGTAGACCGATTTTGCCTTTAATTGTAACTCGTCATTTTGAGTCTTAAATTATCACCCGGCCAATTTTTCAATACAAAACATAAATCATTCCATATGGGGAATTCGAAATCGAATAGATTTACGGCCGAATTTTGTTATTATATATATATATATATATATATATATATATATATATATGCATTTCAGAATAAGCTAAACATTGTATAAGGTAGCAAGGACAATGCATCCAGTAGACAGGTGTCGTCCTTATTGTTACCACGTCTAGTGCTGTTCAGAAATTGGCGCGAATGAGGCTCTTGTGCTTCGGAGTATGGGGACTATCCACTGTGCCACCTTTGCTGCATACTACATGAAATTTTCGTTTTCATGCTAACAAATGCTTTTGGTTGCCACTTCCTTCAGATCGTGCCCACGTGGCATCACTTTAGACCTAAAATTTTATGTAGCCACCCAAAATATGTTATCATAAAACAGACACTATGGCTATGGAAATGATATTGAATTGAATTTTAATACAAAATAATCAAAATTCTATCATATTTTTAATTCAATACCGTCTCCCTACGTCGCGTTGTGTCCATTCTAGAATGACAGATTGGGACGTGGCTAGTTGGAACATCAGGTATTCAGAGATTCCAAATATTTTCCACCTGAAGGAAAGGCTAACAAAAAAATATAAATTGGTATATAATCTAAAATTGCGTGCAGTATGCGGCACAGATGGCTCAGTGTATAGATTCACAGACTCCGAGGCATGTGCCCCGGTTCGAACCTCATCCGTAGCAAATTCTGGACGGTACTTCAAGAATTTCCAATAAGAACCAAACCGTTCTTCCTTAGGCAATGCTGAAATCATACTGACGATTATACCTATTAAAAATTCTGCCATAAATTTTCGTTGCATTATATATATATATATATATATATATATATATATATATATATATATATATATATATATAAAGATTAATGCTGGAACACCACCCTCCCGAGCGATACCTTGTAAATGGCATCTAATGGTTCATTTAATCATTTTATCTAGTAGCTTTTGGGTGTGACCAGTGAAAAATTTAGCAATAATCAAAAAAATAAAAAGCAGTATTGTTTTACAGAGAAGCTCACTTACTTACTTAGTTCGATGCTACGGCATTAAAAAGTATTTAGTGTGTGCGCGGGTGAAATAATCGATAATAATCGTTAAAAAGGACATGTAACGTAACAAGGCAATCATTATTAGTTGTTTACAAATCAGCAATATTACCATCATTTTTTTCCCAACTGTTCCAGCTTCCAATTTAGAAAGCTCATCATAAGAATTTGAGACAAGAAATAGAATAGTACAAATATCGTTTAAATGGTTAGTGCCAACTAACCATCCACAATCTGTCATTACTGAACAGACACCACACTACATGGGGAAGTGGTATTGAAATGAACATTTATATAATTAAACGAACATTGGTTGCGCGGGTGGTGATAACAATTATTATAATCAAGGTTGCGGTCTTGATATAAACACCTGACACATTAATTACTCAAATCTGCAATATTACCATCATTGTTTTCCAAACTGTTCCAGCTTCTAATTTAGAAAGCTCATCATAAGAATTTAAGACAAGAAATAGAATAGTAAAAATATCGTTTTAATGGTTAGTGCCAACTAACCATCCACTATCTGTCATTACTGAACAGACACCACACTACATGGGGAAGTGGTATTGAAATGAACATTTATATAATTAAACGAACATTGGTTTCGCGGGTGGTGATAACAATTATTATAATCAAGGTTGCGGTCTTAATATAAACACCTGACCCATTAATTACTTACATCTGCAATATTACCATCATTGTTTTCCAAACTGTTCCAGCTTCTAATTTAGAAAGCTCATCATAAGAATTTGAGACAAGAAATATAATAGTAAAAATATCGTTTAAATGGTTAGTGCCAACTAACCATCCACAATCTGTCATTACTGAACAGACACCACACTACATGGGGAAGTGGTATTGAAATGAACATTTATATAATTAAACGAACATTGGTTTCGCGGGTGGTGATAACAATTATTATAATCAAGGTTGCGGTCTTCATATAAACACCTTACCCATTAACTACTCAAATCTGCAATATTACCATCATTTTTTTCCAAACTGTTCCAGCTTCTAATTTAGAAAGCTCATCATAAGAATTTGAGACAAGAAATAGAATAGTACAAATATCGTTTAAATGGTTAGTGCCAACTAACCATCCACAATCTGTCATTACTGAACAGACACCACACTACATGGGGAAGTGGTATTGAAATGAACATTTATATAATTAAACGAACATTGGTTTCGCGGGTGGTGATAACAATTATTATAATCAAGGTTGCGGTCTTCATATAAACACCTGACCCATTAATTACTTACATATGCAATATTACCATCATTTTTTTCCAAACTGTTCCAGCTTCTAAATTTAGAAAGCCTCCTCATACAGAATTTGAGACAAGAAATACTAATAGCAAAAATATCGTTTTCGTTTAAATGGTTAGTTATTGCCCTCCAACTAACCATCCACAATCTGTCATTACTGAACAGACACCACACTACATGGGGAAGTGGTATTGAAATGAACATTTATATAATTAAACGAACATTGGTTTCGCGGGTGGTGATAACAATTATTATAATCAAGGTTGCGGTCTTCATATAAACACCTTACCCATTAACTACTCAAATCTGCAATATTACCATCATTTTTTCCAAAACTGTTCCAGCTTCTAATTTAGAAAGCTCATCATAAGAATTTGAGACAAGAAATAGAATAGGATACAAATATCGTTTAAATGGTTAGTGCCAACTAACCATCCACAATCTGTCATTACTGAACAGACACCACACTACATGGGGAAGTGGTATTGAAATGAACATTTATATAATTAAACGAACATTGGTTTCGCGGGTGGTGATAACAATTATTATAATCAAGGTTGCGGTCTTCATATAAACACCTTACCCATTAACTACTCAAATCTGCAATATTACCATCATTGTTTTCCAAACTGTTCCAGCTTCTAATTTAGAAAGCTCATCATAAGAATTTGAGACAAGAAATAGAATAGTACAAATATCGTTTAAATGGTTTCTTTTCAAATCCATTACTGAC
This sequence comes from Eudiplozoon nipponicum, assembly GCA_029291075.1. Classification (NCBI taxonomy): domain Eukaryota; kingdom Metazoa; phylum Platyhelminthes; class Monogenea; order Mazocraeidea; family Diplozoidae; genus Eudiplozoon; species Eudiplozoon nipponicum. The sequence goes on along the minus strand of JAQBSW010001293.1, from coordinate 55,893 downwards.
GTCTTACTAAAAAAATATACGTCCAGTATATGTATGCAGTTGTCTAAAATTGAAAAGCATTCGGTTCAATGCTTGAATGCACACTTTTGCTCATTTCAGTAAAACTAAAGTGAATTCATATAAATGTATAATGATTGACTGGATAAAAAATAATCATGTATATTTGTTTATAACCGTGAAGTTAAGTTAAATTAAAATAGGCATTTTCTGAAACTCACCTCCGCCAGGCTGAGTACACTGTATTGTAACTGCAGATGCTCGACGCATGCGCACAAACTCAGCTACTGCAGGTTTCGGGGAAAGAGGCAAAGGAGAAGGAAAATCAGAAGCACGATTGGCATCGTAATTATCAGCATTAACAGCAAAATGAGTCAACATTAATGCGTCATCACTAACACCACCACCACCACCACCACCACCCTCAACAGTACAATGACCAGTTTCCCCAGCCGTTTCATAATCTGCACACAACTTCGCCTTTGTGTCTGCTGCATTTAGTGGTTCCAATATTGCATTGACATCTTCACATTTCTCTGTATGTACTGAAAATAAAAAACGCACAAATAATCGTTCATCAATATTAAAATAATCAGAATAAATGTCAGCTAGTTAAAGACGAAAGGTTTGAAAAACATCTGAGTAAATTTTCATCGAATCGATCCAATGAGCACTGAAAATGACATTAGTAAATAATGAACATCCTTATATTTCACAGTCCAATGATTGTATGTACCAACGGTTCAGTATTAAGGCCTTTCACATACCTGATCTCGGACGAAGAATATATCTAAAACATTAATGGCCACAACCTCTAATCAATAAAAAACTGGAATGATGAATTTGGCTGGTTCATCAAGTTATCTGAACACAATGCCAAAATATCATCATCACGGAAAGTAATATAAAAGTCGTTACTAACTGATGCTTGACTGACATATAACAATAAGAAAAACTAATCAAATAAAATAAAGGAAAAGTATAAATTTTTTTAAAGAAAACTAATAGCAATGACAGAACTAATAATTTAGACAAAAAATTATTAAAAGCGAGTGATTTATGAGTATATGCATCTAGATAACACATAGAAATTAGGCAACCCAAACCTCTTCATAACACCACTATCACGAAGTAAGCTCTAATGCAAGGTGACATCGACAATAAAGCTTTTTTGATAATAATAAAAGAAGTAATCCACCATTGGATGATATAATCAACATCCACTATATTAATAGCATCTAATAACGTTATTCTCAGATTGAGGAAAGATAAGGAAAAGAGGCAGTCTCTGAAATCCATGTCTGCAGAAGCCCGAATTCACTTATCCACCACGCACGAATCAGTAGATAAGGCGACCCTTTTTTATTCTGCGCGGCGGCCGATAGCGTATCAATTTATTATAGTTCGTGTATTTAAAAGTTATATGTTGGCTGAAAAGGAAAACTAGATCACCAAATCCTTGTTTGAATGGTATGCACTCAGAATTTTCCTTATCTTGAATCGTCTGCAAACCAAGGCTGATTAGCACTATCTGCCCTTCGCGTTTTGCACGCTTTATTTCATTAAAAACACATTCTACACTGAGTGCTACTTCGTAGTTAAACGAGATGATGGCTGTAGTCCGTTAGACCCAACGAGTTTCATGCTAGCATTACCAGGCCCGCCGGTCGTTCGGTCATAATTAGCTACTGAAAAAATGCCCGAATTCCGGAAAACTATAGGTAAAAGCTGACTGACAATGGTACAACATTTTTGCCATCGTGAGTATTGGATTTAAAGTTATCTTTGAAGGTTCTCGTCATAATCAGCATGGAGAGCAATAGAAAAGACTGTAGTAACTGATGCTTCACTGTCATACAACCATAACAAAAAATAATTAAAATAAAAAACAAATAAGGAATTTTTAGAGAAGTAATAAATGCAGAGGCACAGAATATCGGCATTAAGCAATCCACAGAAAATCGATTACCTATCTGAAGCTTGTTGTGTGAGTGATTAAAGATCCACATATCTATATATTTCTATGTTAAAAGTAAAAACGGATACATTAAAAGTAAACAAAATTATTCCAGTTTTTAAAGTAGTGACACAAGCTATTAAATATTTATGCAGCGTACATAACTATACTATCAAGTTTACCTCCAGTATCATTGGACAGACTTTTGGCGCCTAGACATGGGAATTACACTAGGAAGTATTGACCTACGATACTAAGTGTGCATCAACTACTCAAGTCGACCAAACATGATGAGCAAACATGTAGTGATCAATTAAACAATAATTGATTGCGCGGGTGGTAGTAACAATTATTTAAATCAAGTTTGCGAGCTTGAAGTAAACACCAATCCCATTGTACTTAACCAGTCGTCGAACAACATAACAAAACAACCGCCTGCCGCGTTTCGACCTTCCATGATCATCACCAGAGTAGGACGGCAAACTGACTAGCGAGGATCAAACCGCATTGCATATATATGGAAAGCAAAATTAGATATGCGGCTCTCACCTCTAGCAGTCTTGTAGTGATCACACTACACAAACGTTCAAATGTCAGGTCCTGCTCTCTCTCACACACAGCACACACTATATATATATATATATATATATATATATTAATTGGCAGAGTTTCGATTCTGAATTTCCCAACTCATCATCAGGCCTCTAATCACACATACACAGCACAATACTCACAATAGCAGATTTAAGCAAGTGTGATAACTTCGTTCAAAATCAGTTGTACTTATATGTTAATCTTTGGTTTTAAACAAATGAATTGGACTCAGTACCTAAACTCTGTATAAATGCAAACCATTAATGAGTCAAAAATTGAAATATAAATATAGATCTGTTTCGAAATGAGGTTACCACATTTACTTAAATCTGCTATTGTGAACATTGTACTATGTATGTAGAGGCCTGATGATGATTACAGAAATGCGGAATCGAAACGTTGCAAGTCAACGAAGACAAGATCGTACCTCATATCTAGTGGTTAGTATAAATGATGCTGAAGCATTCGGAGGTCGAATCCGCACCCAGCCACAACGGAGACGAACTCAATGCGTACTTGGAAATGGGGTTCAATCGGGCTGATAGTAACAAAGAATTAAATTGATTCACAATGCCTTAATTGAACATAAATTCCAAAATATGAAAGCAATTCGTTCTTTAATGACGCGTTTCGTCTGACTAATTAACAATTATGCTAGAAGGTGTCTACTGGAGCAAAGTCAAACAGACATCAGCATGAGGACCTATAATTACGAGCAACTAAGAGAAAATTTTAATCACTCTTAACTGAATGGTCACCATAGTATGGTCCTCATTCCCTACTCATAGCTTCTATTGTATTATGTTTCAACAATCATATTTGATTAAATTCATCTATAATAGTTTAATACCATATATATATATATATATATATATATATATATATATATATATATATATAACCAGAATTTGAACAAGATTAAAATATACCAGTAGACTCATTAGTTGTAAAAGACTGAGTAGACGGCCATGTGCAACCAATTGTATGTCTAAGTTGATCTGATTTATGTGAAATATTCAATTGATGATTCGAACGCTGAACGATATTATTTGGGGCATTTTCATTAAAAGACGCCGGACTGAGGAGATGCGGAGGATGGTGATGAGAACGGCCTTCTTCATTATTTCTGTCTAACAACGCGCGTAAACTGCAACAAGGAGCTCCTCGAGCAACATTGGAAATATGTTGATGACCACATTGAAGACGAAGGCAACAACAATCCTGGTGGTTCTCTTGGATGTGGTGGTTAGAAATAACGGCATATGCAAGAGTATTGCCACTCAAAAGAGGACCAGCAATTGAGTGGCGAGAAGATATTTTATTCAACGTGTTATCAATACAAGGATTGAGGACAGGATTTTTTTGAACAAAAATATCAGCACGTTCATCTATACGTTCATTAAGTTGGCAATTTTTTTCAGCTTCTGTTTAGGCGAGACATTGAAAATGAAAATTTACCTCGAATATATTTTCAAACAAATAAGATTTACGTAGTACATATAAAGATGCGTACGAGGAAAGTAAAATCTTACAACGATGCAAAGAAAACTCATTCCGACGCTGAAGTAGTAAATTGTAATAATTTGGCATCGCTTGTTCAATTTCCATCAAACAAGGAAAGCGGCAGTAAATAGTGGAAGCTTACTTTTAATTGCATGAATATCGCTCATGCTGTTTATATATATATATATATATATATATATATATATATATATATATATATATATATATATGATATTGCTTAATACCACCGAGTAAAAGCAATAAAAACAGAAAGAGAATAATTCAATTATAAAGTAGCATATTTTAATGAAAGCTAACTCAATGTCTTGACGACACAAAAACAGATCGGAACTCTTCGATATCCTAAAAGCCAGTCATCTGAACGAAGCCCACAAAACTGCACAGCAAAACATAACTCATAAAGCCTCGGCAGACTTACGAGCTCATCATCATCATTCCCAGCCATAAAAAAGCCAAAAGCAACTAATGCTTCACATTGATATAACCATAATTGATAAAAATATATAAATAACAACAGAAATAATATTTTAGACAAATTATTATTGAGATTTACGAGAGAGAGAGAATACCTAGTTACTATGAGTAAATTTATCAGAATAACTCACAGAAATGAGGCAAACTAAACCTCTCCACAACATCATTACACCCAATTCAGCATTAGGGCAAGGCAACATCAGCAACATAGCTTCCTCACAGCTTCCCCTCACTTACGAGATCACTTGTTGCGGACTATTATATCAATGATCAACGCACCGCAACAAAAACCAGCAAAGTTCTTCTGAAACCTAATACGACCACTATAAAATACTATAAATTTTAACATCATCAAAGACTATTTCGAGCTAGCAAATGAATTAAAGAGACCAACAATCAATTTGTGTCTCATAAGTATTTACGAACATTCAATTGAAATCATAACGAGTATTCTGTGTGGCCTGATTAAGACTGAGTTCCAAGATTTTCCTATGGTCAAAGATATACTAGCATGTACAAAATGGAAAATTTGCCTTTGAAATAAACCTTGGCCGACAAATAAATGGTGTAACACTGGGGAGCTAAATTGCACCGCTCCTAGCTAATGTATGCATGCAACACGCTGTGAAAACTAGCCTGAAAAACATAACTAATCAGTGCATATTTTACAAAAGATATCTTGATAATCCATGTTCACGCCAAGAGTAGTATAAAAAACTGAAACTATGAGACAAGCCAATAAAACCGATCCAAACATCAAATTTACTGTCGAGACAACGAAAGAAAGCATTCTTCTCTTCTTTGATATCCAGCTCAATAAATTTATGATTTGACAATGAGAATACATAGAACAACAATGTTCGCTTGACTGTACATCCACTACAACAGTAGTATGTCAACTTCCCACTCGTGTTAGAAAGATTTGCAATGTAAAAAAGTTTAAGGATAAGCTAGGCTTTCTGAAAAGGATTTTAATACAGTACCGCGCAAGGAAGTTATTCAAAGATTTCCGAAAAGAAATTTGTCAATGTACATTATCCGGAGCGGCATATAGATGTCAACAATATACCAAGTCCTAATCGTATTAAGGAAATACCAAAAAAATTGTAATTCTCGAATTACCATTTGGAGGCAACCAACCAGGCTCAACAATTGCGCGGCGGTTAAATAGAATCAAAAAAGCAAGCTTTTCTCATTTAAATGCCAACATCTACTTCAGCACACAGAGAATAATGGAGATTATGATGAAAACATTGTAGCAGTATTTGGCTACATATGTTGAATTTTGCATTATAAATTACACAAGACAGCAGATGCAAATCATCAACTAACCGATGTCGTTCTTTAGCTGCTGAAGACCACCGAAATTCTGGCAACAATTAATGAGAGCCCAATAAAGACAATCGCACTAGTTGATGTATCGCATTTGCTTTCCTATATATATATATATATATATATATATATATATATATATATATATATATATATATATATATATATATATATATATATATATATATATGTGTGTGTGTGTGTGATGTGTGTGTGTGTGTGTGTGTTTATTATGGATAGTGGCCGGTTTATTTCAAGAATACTCAACTACACGTTACAATCTTTTATTGATGTCCAAACAATCTGATTTTAATTTTAACTTCTGCTACTTGATTAGGGTTAACTACGAATTGGGTTGTGAATGCGTGTGTTTATGTGTTTGTGCGTGTGTAAGAATCATTCGTAATGGGTTAAAAAGTTGCTTGAAATCTCGTTATTCGTGTCTTAATTGATTAATATTTGATAATTTTTTCGTTGTTTTGGCTAATGCGTTTCAGAACGTTTTTATCCATATGTTGTCCTTCGTATGGAATTTTTAATGAGTTTTTTTTCCTAGTAACAACGTGTGGTGTACAGATTGCATTGGTGGTCACTCAAATAAAAGGCTTCTTAAAGGTATTGTTCTTTTCCAGACTTCACTTTGTTTATAATTGACAAATGTGCAGTTTTCACCCCGTAAGCGGCAAAATTTGGACAGCACATGAAGAGTTTCCAAGGCCAAAACTTGTCTAATCACGTAGCCTTCATTTAAATAATTGTTATGACCACCGCACAATCAGTGTCTGTTTAATTATATAAATCTTTCAATAATCAGAATAATAATTACCAAAATAAATATAAGACAGAATACAATGATGAAGAAGTGAATAATTTAGGAATGAGCAGATTGTGTTTAGTTGAAAATATGTAAATATAAAACACACAAACACGAGGCCAATTAAGGTTCAACACAATTATGATCTCTTATTGAAGGAACTTATTTCGCGTTTAAGAGTTCCATCGTTACTTATTAGTTGTTGGTACCCAATTGTTTATTGGCTTCTTAAAGATAGACGGTCGAACGCTTTAAAAACCCAAGTTTCACTAGCCTATAACAAAAAAACAACATTTAATACAGAATTTTAGAAAAGCAACTGTATTATGCTACATTGTGTTTTCCTCTATTTGCGATGACATGTGCCGAAGGCATATGTGTCAATTTAAACGTAGATACAACAGACAACCGCCTATTAGGCAGGTTTGGCGATCAAAACGCGAAGAAAGGCAATCTACACCAAAGAAACATGCAGCATTAAATTCAAACTACACACTGTATGTAAGGCTAGATGATTTGTATACAGATAACAATCACGCGATATAAACTGTCACCTAGCGTACGTGATTGTTGAACCTAAAATATGCTTGCACTTGATTCCCAACGAATTTAATCATTGTCATCATCATCATTTCTAGCCACACAAAAGTCAAGTGACTAATGTTTCACTGCCATATAACCATAAGGAGTGAAAAAAAGTATATGTGAATTTAGATAAATTATTATTGAGATTTACGAGAGAGGGAGAGGGGTAGAGAGAGAAGGAAAACCTTGCTACTATGAGTAAATTTATCAGGATAACTCACAGAAATGAGGCAAACTAAACCTCTCCACAACACCATTATGGCCAAGTTAGCATTCGGGCAAGGCGACATCAGCAACACAGCTTCCTTGCGGATTTCACCGTATCACGTCATAAACAAACCGAACCTCGCAGCTAACTTTGCCCTACTAAGAAAAGAAAGTTACGAAGATGATTCTACTATACATCTGCAACAAGATCGCCACTGAGCTCGATTCGCTGCCATATCGCTAAGGGTTTCTAACCAAGAACTGTGATGTGCACGAGGACCCCATCCCGGCAGACGAGTGGATCCTATACTACCCAATTTGGATGTAAGTGACTTTAATTGTTTCTGTCATGTCAAAATCTGCCCACCTTGTTTCTTACGCCAATTTGGTGCTGGATGAGAGAACAGAGCTCTATTGGGCAATCGGAATGAGGGCATACGCAAAACGTGACCGAGCCAACGAAGTTGATGGAGCCTTATTTGCTTTTCTAAAGACGAGCACTTATTGTCAGATCCAAAAAACGCCTACGTGTGTCAACGTTAGTTATTCGTTGTTGGTAACCAACATGTGCTATACTTCTCAAACAACGATGATCGAATGCCTGTAAGCGTCTCAGATCATCAACTCTAAGAGGCCAAGTTTCACTAGCGTATAGTAAGACTGCGCGTGCAGATGCATTGTAAACACGACCTTTAAGGCGAAGTGAAATATTGGCATTTCTCCATAAATGACGAAGGTTCGAGAAAGCTACTCTAGCTTTCGCGATCCGTATTCTCACCTTGTCGGACATATTGCCTACGTTATTGATAGAGCTCCCAAGATATATATAAACCTGTCAACTATGTCTAGATCTTCATTCTGCAGTCGCAACGTTGGAGTGAGTGGTGGGTGATCCTGTAACAGTATCTTACATTTAGAGGGTGCGAATTTCATACCGAAAGACGGAACAACGTTTGCTAATCTATTTAAGGTGGTCTGGGCAGCATGCTGATTGTCGAATAATAGTACGATATCGTCCGCATAGTCAAGATCAACTAGTTTATCTCCCGGGAGAACTTCAACTCCAGCGTCCTGAATGTGTGAGAGAGTGTTGTTCTTAATAGCATCGATTACATAATTAAACAAAAATGGGAAAGTGGACAACCTTGACGAACACCACTGCTGGTTGTAAAGTTATGCGTTAATTCGTTGTAAACCTTAACGCGACCAGAAGTATTTGTGTAGAGAGCTCGTATAATATTAACAAATTTAGTGGGCACACCACTTTTCGACAAGATATGGAATAAAACATTGCGATCCACCGAATCAAATGTACCCTTGAAGTCTAGAAAGACGACTATTGTGGGACGGTGATATAAATGTCTCTGTTCGAGAACTTGCCTTAACGTAAAAATAGTATCTATACAACCTCGTCCTGGCACTTGGGAATCCGTCCTAGTTCTTCTCTTAACAAATTAGTTCAGTTGTGCGACCGGAAGGATAAAGCCAGGCAGCATATGAACGGAAAGTATAATCCTCGTACACATTCGTTTCCTTTCGTTACTGGCGACGAATTTGCATGAGATTATACTTTTCCGTTCATGCTGCCTGGCCTTCGGTCCCTGACTATCCGTTCTAGGTTCGCCCTACATACTTGCATATATTGGGTCTTCGCAACAAACAGTATTTAAGTGTTCTTCTCTTGTTTGTGATTCACGTGAAGCGCCTAAGACGACGTAAGGATAATCGAAGCAAATAACATTGATACGACCGGAGTCAAACTTATACCACGATGGTTATCGCACGAATTACGATTGCCTTTTTTGAAGATGGGAATGATGGTCGACTCATTCCAGTCAAGTGGTACGGTTTCCTCATTCCATATAGTATGAAAAAGTTTGATCAACGCTCCTGAAATTATATCGCCACCATCCTTAAACAATCCCGGAAGCAGATCATCAGGGCCGGCGGCTTTGCGGCGCTTAAGAGATAGGATTGCAACATTGTACATGAAAATAAATAATTGCGCTAGTTTTGGTGTTTGCATGTGTGTTTCAGGACAGGCAGAATATCTACAATTATTTGGGACAGAAAACAATAAACTTTTATAGAAAGTTTGGCGTGGGTCTTATCTAGCCAACTTTCGCCAACTCAACATAGATTTAATCTGAAACTTTAATTACTCCCCCCCCCATTGATTAATCCACTATGAACACACGTCAACATATATAGTACAAGTAAATTTGGCGCTTAGAAAACGTTCAATTGACGCTACACTGATCGCCGGTACAAACTTTAACATTTTGACAAAATGTTTGTCTGACAGTTCGGCACCGAATTAAACTAACGGCCATGAATAATGAGACTTTCAATTAAATCGATTAATATTTTAATAAAGGAATCAATAAGAAGACTGAAGAATCTCTTCAAACAACTGTCAATTGAACAAAAATTGCAGCAGTTACTTGATGCATCAAAAAATGTCTTTGTCAGACAAAGCTAATAATTCATACATATTCCGATATTCTATATGACAGGTAATCGTCTATTATACATATCCAGCTGATTTGCAAATTTAGCACTTGAACAAATAAATTCCACAGTTTATTCACTTTATAATACATTTTATCACATTGTTAACGGACATAAATCAAATTAATGTACAACGCAACGGCGCGTTTCAATTTTTCTGTGAAATAATAAATGCTAAATAATAGACAAATTAAAACAAAATTTACTCGAGGAAAATATAAACTTATATATATATATATATATATATATATATATATATATATATATATATATATATATTGCTGAATTGAAGTTTTATAGCAGGATTTTGATATATCTGCTATCAGTTTAAACAAAACATTGGTAACGATAACAAATCAATTTCAACAAACAGACCGATTTCATCCATATTGACAACTCAAAAAGTACATGCCAAAATTTCCGCGGTCGAGGCTTGAACAAGCGCGTTTCCGCAAGATTTATTGCACAATCACTACGTTAAACAAGACATGTATAAAATGTAATTCTTAGTTATATACTAACTTATATTTTTGTTTAGACTTTCCTCCAAATCGATCCTATACGCCATTGCTTTCTAACTAGAGTTCCAACTAGTCATCTCCGATTTGTCATCATAGAACAGACATCAAACCATCTTGGAAAGTGATATTGAATTAAATTATAAAAGCAAGCTTTGACAATATATGTTTTCAGCATAAACTAAATATTCTGGCAAGCGCTTGGTGAGTGTCCAACAAGGACAATATCGGTCTACTTAATGTATTACATTTGCTATCTTATGGTTATAATTGATACATATTATGAATGCTGAATATAATTTGAGGCTACACTGTGAATTACTTTATATACCGCCCATATGTTCGAGATTTAAGGAATAGTGCTGGCTACTTGCGATAAGTAGACAGTAGGTTTTAAGGGAATTACCAAATTTATTTGTGCAGACATTGAAATCTCTTAAGTAATTTGTTACATATTGAAAAATACCAAATAATTTAATATATATTTTAAATATTCCTCACCGTGAATAAATAACTATTAAATAATCATTGATTGCACGGATGGTGATAAAAATTGTTTGAACTAAGTTTGCGATCTTGATATAAGCACCAATAATATTTTATATATATATATATATATATATATATATATATAAATTTGTCAGTATGACCTAAGCATATAGTAATGTATAACATTCAGATTCATCCAATAGACCAGTTGCGTCCTTATTCAGGACTCTTCAAGTATCATCCAGAATTTTACCGCTGACGGGGCTCGAACTGAGACATATTTCCTTCGGAGATAGCCAGTGGCTTTATTGTTGTGCAACGGGTTAAAATAATTATATTTTAAATTTTGTTCATCATCATCATCGTCGTCGTCATCGTCATGCACAGAAATACAAACGACATTTGTAAATAACTTTTCACTGCCATATAACCATAAGAGAACCAAAAACGAGAAAAATAACTGAGCCACAATTTATTAGTGACATTTAGGAGAGAGAGAGAGAGAGAGTACCTAGTTACTATGAGTATATTTATCTAGATAACACACATAAGTAAGGCATACTAATCCTCTACACAACATCATTATGGTCAAGTCAGCATTTGCACGGTATCACGTCATATGATCATGTTCTATCACGACATGTTGAGTTACCATGTTTGTCTTAAACGGGTAGTTGATGAAAACTATCTAGTAGATCCGTCCCCAGTCTCTAGGCGCATGACGTCCTCTATCCATTTGATACTGTAGATGTATTTAATATTGGAACACGATTTAGTCCGCCCCTTGATGTCCATTGACCGATATTATGTTGTGTACGCCCCTGGCACAGAGGGGCGGAGGACGTCGTGTTTCAATATTCAAGACATCTACAGTATTAAATAGAGCCAAAATTTCATTGTACAAAAGACGTCGTGCATCAAGAGATAGGGGTCACGCTTTGATTGAGAGATCTACTAAACGAACTATTAACATTTTATTCGTATTTATTCAAACGCTGCAAACGTTACTAGGACTTTTGTTATCACCAAAGTGCAATCAATGTTTTCTAAATTGAATAACTGTCACCAACAGATTTAATCTTATGGCTACATTCAGTAAACAAAGTATCAACTAGATAAAATATAGATCAAGATAACGTATAAAGATATCAAATGATGTTGTTCTTTGTTGTGCAGAGCGATCACCAAGTTTAACACACATCCATGATTTTCTTTCGTGGTTTTATGACTTGCACTAGTTCTGCTGTAATAATCAGATTGATCACCATTTCTAAGTACACGCCTTTTAAGTCTACGTGATGGCTGGATCTTGCACTAACCCCTGAAAATATTGGTCGATTCACGAAACGAATGTGCATGAGATTATACTTTCCGTTCATGCTGTCTTTGGTTTATCCTTCTGGTCACAACTGAACTAATTTTTTACTAGGTTCGCAACACCTAATACATACTTGAATATATATTATTTCTCCGCAACAAACATTATTTAACTGTTATATCTTGCTGACTGCTTATATAATTACACGATCAGTGATAGTTCGGGTGGTGATAACAATTATTTAAATGTAATTATAGATTTATTTTTCAGTATAAACCAAGCACTCAATTGCCTTTTCTACATTCTATGATGTTTAGTTTATACTGAAAAATGTATATATATATACATATATATATATATATATATATATATATATATATCCATGCCGTTTTAATTAACACAGTATTCTTATAATTAGGAAAACAACACATAAATAACAAAGTGGATAAAGGCCATTTATTTCATTAGATACTAAAGCATCTCTATATATATATATATATATATATATATATATATATATATATATATATATATATATATATTTTTATATATATATATATAGGGATTGATATATATAAGAAGCCCACAACCTTGATTTAAATAATTGCAAATGAAGTTTCGTAGTAACATTGATAGCATCTTCATCCTAAATGAAATAACACGCAGTAAACTATTCAAAAGACCAGATTTAAGCAGATGTGGTAACCTCTTTAGAGCCAGATCTATCTATATTTATTTCTATTTTAAACTCACTAACAATTATGAACAATCTAAAGCACTCAATAACTAATACACAAAAGAAAATCGTGGACTGGTTACAGATGGTTGTGTTGTTGATAAACTAAAAGCTGTGCATTAAACAACTTTCGCAAATGCTCATTGCTAATTATTGAAAAATACTAAAACTAACAAAAACTTTCTATGGATAATTAATAAACATGGCCTATTTAAAGGAGCAATAAAACACGAAATTGGGTTATCTTGAGTGATGGAACAGAAGCTATAAATTCCCAGCGACTTCAATATGTTATACGCCAACATTTTTACTTTATTTATCTTTTGATAACATGTACCACTCACACAATTATGCTTTCGCGAAGCGTCCATACTCATTGTAGTACTGCAGCGAGACAGCGCTGACTGCCTAGCTTATTCATCTTTACAGCAGTTTAATTACTTAATTGTGACTTCCTAATTAAATCATCATCACAATACGTCATGTATATTCTTTTGTTTTTATTAACTTATGAGTTAGGCTATATTACCCATATATCCATAATCAATAGTGTAGAAGGATAATTATGTATGAACTGTGCTAAGTGATGCTTCAATTGTTTGAATATTTTGAACTGGCGTGAACATATCTTTGTGTACTTTTACGCGAACATTTTCTATTTTACAAAGCTAATTATGACCGTAGTAACATGCGTCGCTTAGTGAGACTTATTCTCTGTATGATCGATACGCGTATGCTATATACCCTAACAATGATTTTAACAGTCAATTTCTCCATATCGTTAATAAGGGCCACGCTTGTTTGTCTTTACATCCCCATGGAACTTGGAAACAGCCGTTATAGCTAAATTAGATTAACTGTACCGACGGTGGTAGTAAATGAGCCTAAATTACAGAAATAAGACTATAAGAATGAGTCGGCTATAGGATGATGGAGACATTCTTAGTGGTCCTGCAGTGGTCAACGCATGCTGAATCACAACAAGATGCTCCATTATTGTATTGCCGATTTGTTTTTACAGTCTGAATTCTATAATGCAGACTCATTCTCTCGTACCGTCGGTGAATTTAATCTAGTCCGGCAATAATGACTGCATCCTAGTTTCTATAAAGAAGTCAAGGCAAATAAGGTGGCTTTTCTTACATGATTAACAAACAACCTTACAAAAATAGTATTGGCTTTTAAAACCTCGTTGTATAACTTATTCCAACAATAGTTCAAAATAAACGGTATAGGCTCAAATAAAAGCAGAACAAATCGAATTTTGCCACTATGGAAACCTCGGTGACCTACTTAATAAATTAATTAAAATAAAAGTCCACAAAACACATACGTATAGCCAAAAGTTCAACTCGGATAACATCGTTAAGCAGTTTATTACGTTTATGGAAATGATAACCAATACTGAGTGCTTTTACAAATCTACAGGATAAGTATTAAACAGATACTCAATAAACTATGTATCCACATAAATATAACATTTATTCGGACAGGCCAGCGTCTCCGTCTAGCTCCACTACTACAAATTCAACAGGAGTTAATTACTACATTCATTCCCGAGTACCGTGTCGAACCTACCGATTATCAAATCAAATATAAACAAATAATAAAGCATTGCCACGATAAACAATCACTCTGAAAAGATAAAATGAAATGAGTATTTAAATATCTCGGAAGGAAATTTGATCATAGAACTAAACAACATTTATTGGCAAAACAGGGATTGTGCAACATCCAATCGCGCGAAATAATGTTTTTTAATCAATGTTACTACCGACTCGCAATTAATTAATGTTCAATTGATTGACAAAATCGTGCAAACGACTTTTAAAAGCAAACTTAAAGGAAATAAATGAGCCGAATTTTATAAACAAATAGATTGTTCGAAAGAAATTGGTGGGAAATAATTATCTAAGATAAAAAAGCTAAGTATTATTCCGCTTAACTACTTAAGAGCGAGGACAGACGAAAAAACGTATCAATTCTGACTGAAATAAAAAAAAGTATAGAATAATTAAAAGAAGAAGCGCGTAAATAATAAAAACGAAATTAATACCTAGTTAAATAAATTAGCTATTGAAAGAATGACTCAGACAGCGAACAAAACAATGAGTGGATTGGACTAGCAATTACGAGAATAATGGAATAGTCGTCAAAACTAACCTAGCAAGACTAAAGATTGGTTGGCAGGGTGCCAACATTCATTATTCCCTCAGTGGTCATGAAAATAAGACGTGCCAACTCATATAAATGCTAAATATACACACTATAAACATTGATACACATCAAACGAAGCACGAATTAGAATGCAGACGAAAAATAGATAAATACACGCACGTATCAGCTACATAGCGGCATACTTACACACACACACAACAAAACACGAATTAACTTTAGTTTACATGCTAGCGAAGAAATTGGCCGTGGCTACGTGACAAGGTCCACAAAGGTCAACAAACCACTATAGTCAATGTGCGTTTGTATTGGATGTGTACGAATTCAGCATTAAAATGTAAACGTAGCTACGGAATAGCAAAATATTACTATTACGGCGTGTACAAAGGGCTTTAGGGTTGCTTGTAAAAGAGGTCATCATGTGAGCACATATTATTTAGGCCGAGTACTGTGCTTTCAACAAACTTCTACGAAGAAAACGGGACTACTTTTTACTACCAGAAATAAGCAAAATCTTTTTTTTACATAAATAAAGCTCACGCACGTTAAAACGCCACGGCTTAATTGTGCATAAACTACGTAAATTTCATATTTGTCATTGAAATCTGTGGATGGTACACATTGTATTCAATCCTTGAGAGTGGCGAGACAAACAAAACCCACACATCAATGAAAAAGACACGTCGTGCACCTATAAATGAGGAATTTTTCAATTTAATTCAGAAATACGAGTGTTAATATACAAGCCACGCCTGCCAATCGTGTATGTGACAAATTTGATTATGTCAAGCCGTAAAGGCAATCAGTCAAGATGTACGTAGGTGTATATGTGCATTCTCGAATACATACAGTATGCGTACGTGACTGCAATTATATATGTGGAATGTATTAATGAATGTATGTATATATATAACTAATATAAGTTTTTAAACATCTTTACACAGAAAACAACTGAAATGAAATTTGACATACATTTTTACAATATTATCGTGAATATTTTATTTCATCTCAACTGGCGTTATAACCGTGATCAACCTCATACATGTACAAGACTGTACATGTGTGTTCCAGTGTGTATTTTTAGCATAATATTATATATTGAGTTAGGGGAAATTATTTGACTTCCTATGCCCGCGAAAATGATTTTGAATTTCTTTAAAAGTTTTTCGATGATTTGTCTCCACTTATTTAATACTTCGAGTAATCTACAATCTTGAAATGCGACTTAACTTTATTATAAATCATTTCAATAAGCAATGGAAATACAAGCAATTAACAGTTTAGGAAAAATTGTATTTGCACTTAGGTCGACATACATAAGTAAAGGAGCTCAACACGTTGTACCAATTCGGTCGTTACCGGCTCATGCATTGTAATACTACTGCAAAATACACAAAATACCAACAGCAGAAACAACAACATTGAATTATGCAAGCAGGTACAAACAAGCTATAAAGTTAGAATTAAAGGGACAATGGATGTGCGAACGCTGATAACAATTATTTTAAATAAAGGGTTTGATCTCGGTATGAGCACCAATCTCTATCTCTCTCTCTATATATATATATATATATATATATATATATATATATATATTATGAAAGATAAATAAAAATTTAAGAAAGGGTGGATCTGACCCAGATGGATTGACTAACCTCAACAAGCACTGAAATATGGCCACACAGAACTTTACACAAAATATAACCGAGGCTAAGTTAACTTCAGGTAATTGCTTTAAGGTAAAGATATAATTCATACAATCTCGACCTGGTCGAAATCCAATCTGTTATTCCCTATTATGTGATTCATGCGAGGTGCTGAAACAGCGCAAAATAATTGAATCGAATGACCTAGACAGAAATGGAGACAAGCTTATAAAAAGATGGTTACAGTTCGAATTACAACTGCCATTTCGACATTGGAAATGATGATCGGTTCGCTCCAAGCGATCGGTGCGGTCTTCTAATGTTAACTATCCTTTAAAAGGTTATCGGGAACCGCATTTATGTGACGTTTAAGAGTTAAGATTGCATTCCGTATAGTAGTTAGAATTTTTCAGTATTTATATATATATATATATATATATATATATATATATATATATAATATATATATATTCATAAAACAACAAGCACCTGACCTTAATATTCAAAAGTTTCATCAACATGATATTCTTATCGACTGGCCAAGAATAACAAAATTCAACAACAATCTACTAGTATCCAGCCAAGAACAAACAGGCCCTCGACTAGAATCAACAAACATACAATCGGATTGGCAACAAACTGAAGTGGAAATAACAGAGGCGCATACGATGACAGAAGTCTCCAAACAATGTGAGCGTTTAACACTGCAATCCACACTGGCGTTGTTACCACGTGAAAACGACAACTTTGCGCAACGAGGTGAAACGATCAACTATACTGGGAAAAATAGCACTTGTATATGTAACAGTGAACAATGCGCACAAATGGTTAATTCTCAAGCTATCAAAACAATAATGACCAGATCTCAGACATCACTTTGCAATACTGCGAGAATGACCTTAACATGCAAACACGCATACACACAAACACAAACTCAGACACACACACACACCAACTAGCCAAAACAAGAAACAGCAGTAAAAACGAGTCAGATTTGTTACCACTAGCATAATCAATTGAAAACCCAAAATGTATAAATATGTATGATTGTATAAGAGATGATTAGTATTCACGAAATAAATGGCCTTTATCCACTTTGTTATTTGTGTTTTCCTAATTATAAGAATATTGTTAAATTAAAAAGGAATGGACATTATAAAGAATATTTATATATATATATATATATATATATATATATATATATATATATATATATATATATATATATATATATACAGTACGGCGTATACTACAATAAAAATATTAGAAGCTACTGTTTAGATGGGATTATAAATCCAGCCAATGAGAACCTAACGAATGCTAAGTAATTCGTTAAGTTACGCACGGAAGCACATGTGGGAACAATGAAATCAAATACAAAAGTGGTCTTATGATTGTCACTCAATATGGGAGAAAATACGCTTCTGATAAAAATGAGTCAACCCACACTGTTACATAGCAAGCTGTTAGATATTCTGTATGGTTAGAAGAAATTATATATATATATATATATATATATATATATATATATATATATATATATATATATATATATATATATATAAGAACAAACAACGTACTTACGTACAACGTTCTTACATTTAAAAAATGGTGAAATTAGAAACTATATATATATATATATATATATATATATATATATATATATATATATATATATATATATATATATATATGCCATTAACCAGGCTTTATGTAGCCTAAGGTTTTCAACCAAGTATGTTCCAGCACTTAAAATCGAGTAAAAATGAATACTGCCACTCAAAATAAAAGGAGTTTTCAAAACTTAGTGGTCTGCAAAACGTTGCTAATTCATGCCACTTCTCAAGTTAAAAACGGGTAGTAAAAGTATCAGTCTAGTGAAACCACAAAAATAAAGCACACTTAACAATTTGATGATATTCGACAATACAAAAAAAGATGAGAATGAGGTGGAAAACAATAAAATAGCAAAATGAGGAAAGGAAAACATTTCTAATATGAGCGAATCCGCCTAAGGAAAACTAAATTGTATACATTTAAACAATTAACATATGACATGACAATAGCGATTGAACTATTTGCATACACAAAAACTCAAAGCGCGCGCGCGAGAGTGAGAGAAAGAGACAACGATAGAAAATGAATGTCTTCTTTAGTAGCTCAGTTATTGAACTAAAATGTATAAATAAACTTACGGCGTAAATGTGGCCATTGCCTGAACCCAAAAAAGAGCGTAAACATACGAAATGCGTCTAAACACACACACTAATGCACAAAGACACTTAAACATACATGTATTTATATAAATGCACATACATACACTTATGAATGGTTAGAAAAGTATTTGCGATTGAAAATCGTTATATTGGTTTGTACGGATCCGCACACTACATGGACAATGTTTACTATGGGGAAAAAGCTTAGTTATCCGAGCATGATAAGACCAAGTCTGCTCGACTAATAGGCTTTATGAGTCATTTGAGTCAAGAATTTGCCCCCATGTTTAAATAGGAAATGCATTCAAACAAATTCCCTAATACAGGGCCCTAAAACTGCAAATTGTACATGACTAATGGAAAGCTATATTCCATCGAGATAAAAAACCTCCCACTGGAGAACTATACTTAGCCAAGCACAACTTCTCACTTAAATGAGAAGACTACTGGAATTTATGCACATATCAAAATTAATAAAAAATTGTATTCGGTCGATGCCGCCATAATTTTAAACCGGCTCAAAATTTTTAATCAAGATATTAAAAAAGACCATAATTATAATATTATGTACTTGCACAAAATGTAAGCTATCTCATTTGGCGACGACCGCAAAATAACATTTTAAACTCAGCCAAGATGAAACTTGTATCTTCGATTTAGGTTAAACCGTCTCGAAATTAAAACGGTGAAATATTTTCTTTTTAAGCACATAGTTTCATCAAGGGAGAATAGCGATTCTCCGATATTTAGATCAATTTAAATCCAGACTGCGATCTTGACATAGACACAAGTCCCATTATATACACACAAATTTGTTGTTACAAACTAAGCATCGTACAATGCTGAAAAAGCAATTCATCCAGTAGACCGGTTTCGTCCTTATTCGTAACTCTTCACGTAGTGTTCATAATTTGCGGCGGACAGTACAGAAAAATTTCCCAATAAGGACGAAATCGGTCTACTGGATGAATTGCCTTTTCGGCATTGTACGATGCTTAGTTTGGACCAACAAATGTGTGTATACAATGGGACTACCGTTTATATATAGAACGTAGCTTTGATTTAAATAAATTTTATCACCAACTGCGAAACTAATGTTCGTTTAATTATGTAACTCAAATAACTAAACGAAAGCAACAATATACCGCTCTTTATGCGATAAGTAGTAATTTTAAAGTGACTATTTATAAATAAAAGGCAAGATATTCAGAAGAACTCCATGTTTCATAGGCTGAGGGATATAAGCATTCATTTATGTACAAGATAGCATCAGAATGTGAATAGTTAGGTAATAATGACAGATAAATTCAATCGTTCAAGCTACTGACATTGGGTCATGAGCTACCAGATATATACACAGTATAAAGTAGTTCTGTTGATAAAGCGATAACGGTGATGCGTAAAATTGATGTGATTTGATCTTCGCTAGTCAGTTTGGCGTCATGCTCTGATGATGAAGGTCAAACGCGTCAGTAAGTGTGACTGACGTTAGCACTGCTATTTAATGAGACTGATTAAATACAATAGGATTGGTGTTTATATGAAGCTCTAAAACTCGATTTAAATAATTGATGTGCCAGCCATTTTACATCTGATTTACTTAGAACGAGACACTAATGCTAACGCCACCGTAACGAATTTCGCGATTACGGGATTTTCATCAGTTGAATCCAGTATTACAAACAGAGTCAACAATATATTTTGTCTATAATGTAGAGAAATGAGCTTCGTCATACACAACACGTAATTAAACGATTTGCTTTTTCTACACTATACAATTCTTAGTTTATACTGACATATGTAAGTAATTAATGGGTCAGGTGTTTATATCAAGACCGCAACCTTGATTATAATAACAACACGTAATTTTTGCATATTATTTCATTTAACAACACGAACTATATCAAACCTAGCTTCGTTAAACACTGTCAATTTTTCAAAACACTATTCCTTCTGAAATGCATACACAAGAAATTAGGAAATAAATAATCAAAGTAAAGGAGAGGAAATTAAGCGTCTTACCTAAAGATATGTTAAAGGCAGGTGTTTTTCAGTTAAACGTGGATAAAAATAAGTTGCACACACCTACGAAGCTAAAAAAGCAATATTTGCAACTGAATACATAGCATGGCGCGACTAGAAACAAGACAGTTTATGCTGGACTGGAACAAAAGGTATACTTCTATTTATGCGTTTGTATCCTGTTTAATGACTCATTATTAGAAGACGAAACTACGCTATGAACCCACAATTTAGTTGATTTAATGACTTAAACGCCAGGAAACAATAAACACATGCTTCAATTGGATCAAACCTTTAGTTCGCGCTGAGTTTTGAATAACCATCTGGTCATGTTTTAACCAATCAATCATAAACAGTAATACATTAACATTTGAAAACTGATACTTCATTTTCACATTAATAGAAAATTTGCAGCTTATTAGCATTCATATTTGTGTGTAAACTGCAAAAACACACTAACTAATCCCAACATTGGCCATGGCTATCCAATACATGCGTATAGCAGTTCTTCGAAACAAGAAGCATACAAATAAGTAGCCCAGCGTGTGGATCAATTTTTTCGATCGCGTATAAAGGAGTTTATTTGTTAAAATCCGAGAGACAGAATACGTGGAGCTGATAACCGAGACAAATTAAATCAGCATGCTAAAATAAACACCTAAGAGCCTCAACAGGTTTGATATTTATCATGAAAAACAAGGCATTGAAGTGGATTACTACATGCCGTCATGTAGATAAAACTGAACAATGATAAAAACTGCTTTACTACTGCTCAAAATGCAAATCCAAACATTCGATTATCTAACAGTTAAATACTGTTTGTTGCGGAGAACTGATGAGTCGCCAGTAAGCACGAAAAGAATGTGCATGAGATTTTACTTTCCGTTCATGCTGCCTTTGGTTTATCCTTCTGGTCACAACTGAACTAATTTGTTACTAGGTTCGCAAAACCTAATACATACTTGCATGCGATTATCTAGTCAGGAAAATACTTCAATTAGATACTGTTTGGTATAGGAGACCTAATATATATATATATATATATATATATATATATATATATATATATATGCAATTGTGTATTATGTATTGCGCACCTAGTAACAAATTAGTTCAGTTGTGACCAGAAGGATAAACCAAAATCAGCATGCACGGAAAGTATAATCTCGTTCACGTTCGTTTCGTGCTTACTGGCGACTCATTAGCAGAAGCCGGTATTACGCCCTTTACCCACTATATATTTGTGTGCGGAATGTGGGAAAATAGGATGGTACAACTTTCTATACGAATGTGTAAACCTGCAGGCTTCGACAATGTGACTTCAAAGTAAACAGACTATACATAATATATATACCTAGTCTATAAAGGTTCCAGTACCCGATACCAACACGATGGATTTCAATGTATGATAAAGCTCACCAAAATTGAGAATTACAACTATTTCTAAACAATTTTTACTCAAGCGATTTCATACACATTGAAATTTATAATGAAGCCACCGTTTGTGCATAGGTCTTAATGAATACTAACAAAACTATGGCGCTAAAAGATTTTCCACATTAGCTGTGCATCATTTTTTTGTATTTTAGTTATATTTAGATTATATTAAGGTCGGCTTTGAACGAGACAACCGACAGAAACTAACAAAAGTCCTTCGACATACTGAACCTGGTGCTGTAACGAGGTAAGCCAGCACACATTTTATAAATAAGCATAGCAATATTAGTCGAAATTACTACCAGACTGAACCACGGCTCATTTTGATAAAGAACGGATGGTATTAATCTGCTTTTAATAAAACAGACTATATGTGTGCACCAGAGAACAGGAAAATAGTAAATATAATTGGAAGCTATATTATCATTATAATGTACTTCTGCGTTGACGAATCAGATCTTCAACACACTAGTTATGCTTGTATTGATACATTTATGGTTGCAGAGACCTAGCATAGGTCAGTTTATGTATTAGGCGTGGCGCACTTTGGAACAAACCAATTTGTGTTGCCAGGGGAATATGGCGGAGTCAAAACATACAAGACTTCATCAAATTCACCAACGACTTTTTTGGCTTTTAGGCTACACATGAAATAGTAAACGGCCTAGATAGATTAAATACATGTTGTGTCAAAAGTTTTACGAACATAAATAAATTAGATTTATTGTCAGAATAGTCATATTAGTGTTATTTAACGCTAGATAGAAGCAAAACCAATTCAACAGTTTGTTTGACTATATAGACAACAAATTTTCGTAATTTACGCGTAATAATAAATTTCGACCTTCCTTAGTCAATGGAAAACCGACTTACATTGAAAATGATGACGCGAAAGGAAATACGTATGATAGCAAACAGTAAATAGAATAAAAAATGAATAAACAAGGAAAGATAAACAAGATATTGGAATGAAGTAAAGACTATCAAGAAGATAGAAGTATGGAGAAAGACTAGATAGAAAAATGATAAAACATAGGAGCCAAAATAAAAGAGAAAATAACCAGGAAATGATAGACCACATAATAGGGAATGGGAAAAAGAAGATAACAGAGAAAATGTAGATTTCATCGATTCATATTAATTAAAAAACAAAAAGTAAGGGAAGCAGAATGCTAATACAATGGAGACCAACATACAAAAATCTATTTTGCTAAAAATGAATAAACATTCATGTATGTATGTACATATAAAGTCACATAAGCAGATTTTTTTTTAAATTCTGGAACACGGCTGACAGGCAAGTTGAAAAACATAGACTTGACATGAAATTCCAAACTATCAGAATATAAGGATGATGCCAAGCAAAAAATGATAGGTAATAACTAAAAAACATGTTGAGACAGACCATATAACGTTGTGCAATGGAATGAACAATGCACCGTGGCATATATATAATCATTAGAAACTAAAAATCGCATAATGAAATGTTGCAGTGGTCATCTGCGGCCGACTGACTTAGGTGATCAAAATAATTGGCAATCAAACCAAGTTGGCAGCAGACGAATATCTGCCAGTGTTTACATCCAAAACAAACATTTATTTCCTAACTTCATCCAAAATTCAATTCTATGCTTGCGCTCATGTATGTAGAATGGCCACATTTGTGGTTCGACAAAAGTAGAAGCTTCGATGCAAGCGCAAGATTTCTAATTAGAAGCACCAATTTTATACGTCACCGTCTAGAAATTAATGGATCAGACGGTGAAAGCTAGTAGACCTGCCGTATGCAGAAATTAAACGGAGTGTATTGGCTAACTACAGTGTAGACCTGTTGTTTTCGGCATTGTACAGAATTAAAACACGGCCGGGTGAGCTTCTATAAATATCATGGCATATTGATAACCCGAATGAGGCCAATATATTTACGCTGCTGGACATTACGAGATATGGCGCCCTGTCGAGCACGCCTGGGAGCTAGAAGAAAGAAATGTCTCTAAAAGATTACGCAATGATAGCCATCACATTGAGGTTAATGCAACCACGAATAAGCCTCATTTCAACAGAGTACAGAGGAGAAATTCCTTTTGGTAACTATTTACGTCATATACAACAGGTTCGAGAAGGAAAATAGCAGCAAGTGGCTTGGAAGCAGTCCCAAAATGTAGACACTAGCAGTTAAGAACAAATACATCGCCTATTGGGCAGCAGTGTCAGCATAGTTCTCCCATAGAAAGGCCACTTTCAGATCGCAACAGGGTCGGACACCTGACGAACATTGCGAGTTTGCATTGAAGTCGCATTGCCGAAGAGTTTATATGAAGTTAAATCCATTACCGGTAGGAAAAGGCTAATTTAGCTTTGGAAATTAACTTATTCCCTAGTCACTTATAATGCTCAAGTTATTGATAGAATTACCAAGATAGGAGAACGTACTATAACACACATAGCAGTAACTGCATTGTGTCTAGCGGAACTTATCTTCGTCCACACTATGTTTAAATGTATGTATGTAAGCATGTATATGTATCTCCATGCCTGCAGGTATTTATTTATCTATTTAATGAATTCTAAAATGAAAGTAGCAATAGGTTTTAAAGTTATTCCGAATGAGTACTAGTTGTATTTTGAACGATATATACATACATATTTGTAACCGTCGTAAAGTTCATCCCCTCCTCAACGTGGTACGACGGTGTCAACCATGTCTCCATGGCCGATCGTACATGGGCTAACGGGGCTATGGCGGTGGTGTCACCAGGGCGTGGTGGATTTCCGACCGGCAATCGGATCTCCTATAAAATACCACATGAGCCCGACGACGGCACCATGACTCGGCGTGTGTTCCCTGCCACAAAAGGGTTCAACAGCCACAGGATTACATGGACTCCTGGACAGTACCCCGTACTTCCGAATGGCGAATGAGCTCTCAACAGCCACCGGCAACCATGCAACTTACTGCTGCCTTGCAGACTGCGCTTGGATGTGCAAAGGCTAGAGGTGCGTCCTCGATCAAAAAGCCGAGTGGTGAGGGGACACCACTTGTATCAAATTCCCAAGAAACTCCATGATATCAATGGAGCCGGCTTATCCTCCAAAAGGAGTCAGCCGCAGTAAAGTAAAGTAAAGTACATATTTGTAACAGTCATACGAAAGGTCACTGGTTAATTAGGTATTAGCTTAACAGTATGTGTGGGTGTGGTTGTGTGCGAGTAAGGGCGATTCTAATTGTGTAACTAAGAAGCACCTGAGATGTGGATTATTCAGGCTCCCTCTTTGGCATGTAAAATTATTTATTCTACGTGTTTTAATACATTACTTACAAGGAATTTGCATTTGAATGTTTTCGATATTTTCAAATAGTTAGTGAGCATTACAGATATGCCTCCTGGAAATAACACTTGGTGTGTAGATCTTAATGTTTATTGCCTTCCAGTTGTGCAGTTTCTACTGCTAACAATGATACTAGTGATAGCGCTCATATACTTGATTTACTTGAACATGTTGTCAATCCAATTGAATAGATGACAAAATTGATACAACGGTTAATCAAATTTGACTGAATACCAGAAAATTAATTATGAAGGTAAGGATTCGTGGCAAGTCAAACAGTGTAACACTGTTGAAACATTTATAAATATGAGTCAGACGCGTGTTGGCTAATATAAAGAGCTACATATAGGTATGATTATTTTTAGCCTTCGCTATATTTGGAATAGAATTCGTTGCATGCCGTTTTAACGATATGCTCCGAAATTGCAGCATTTCTTGATAGTACTAAGCCTCCCTCAACTAATTTTGGCGCCACATGCCAGTGGATTCTGTCGATCAATTGTACCTTTGTGCATTCAATGTATTTCACAATACACAAGCGTAAATTTCTAAACTATACAAGAGAAGTTAGTATACAGCTGATGGTGAAGCTAATATTCATAATTGGAGAATTAGCCTTTATAGTGGGCCACCTCTAAAGGGAAATTTTAGAACGACGTTTTTGTTGACATCTTCATTACTACGAATCGGAATTGGTCTGATGTTGACGACTATGAACATCTTTGAGCAGTGCATATGCACGGGAGATTTGCCATTTTTGATCAAACTGACTTTGTGATCCTACTTGAATTAATATTTTATTAGGTACACAATTCTAAATAACTGCATACATATTAGCTCGCCATAAAAAATATTTTAATTGTTAGAAATTTCAGCTAGTTAATCTTTTTCTCGACCAGGTGCACAATGCAGACCTCCCGGCTTAGTTGGCTAGTTTGTTTAGGATTTTCGCCAATCGAATACAATAGTGTTTCTGGAACTTTTGTAATCAATTTTATTAAAATCTACATATCTTACAATATTAACAGAAGTCCACAGCAGCACAGCTCAGATGTTATTTCCAGAAATATACCACACAGACCAAGCGTATGCAAAGACAGCAGCCAGAGACGAATGCCTGACTCAGTTATAACTTATTGAGAGTAACTCATTCTGAGGCATACATTATGCAAACAATTTTATTCGCATATACCCGCGCATATACACGCCCACATAAGGACAAGTTAAATATTCGTATTGTCTCTCCAAACTAGAATAGACACTACTTCAAAGCACAACCAGCAGTCAATTAATCTTTTACTATAATTTAGTTTGCGAAATTGATATAAACACCTGACCTATTAAGAACATACATTTGTCACTATTAACTAAGAATTGTATAGTGTAGAAAAGCCAATTCATCCAGTAGACCAGTTCCGTCCTTATTTCGAACTCATCACGTAATGACCAGAATTTGTCGGGGTCAATTAATCAATCGAATGGATAACGGTGACACAATAAGCGAAAATTGCAAATGCCTTAATTAGAATCACCTATGGCAAATCTTACATTCAATTATTCAACTATATTATATACAAAATATAGAAATGTTTTATGTAAACTACGGATCCAAATAGGTTTTCTACAAAAGTTGTTAATAAGGTTACATTTTGCATAGTCATTAACGACTTTCAGTACGGATACATATTGAGTTGCGTTATTTCACAAAAATGGTTATTCCATAGTCGAACCTCGAGTTTTCCATTCAACACTTTCGATCACAATCAACTATGCTTTACGGAGCCCATTTTATTTGGCATAAAAGTATATAAAAATAGTCCCATACGCTGAATATTAGCCCAATCTCCATTGCACTGCTTTCAAATCGTTACTTTT
Source organism: Eudiplozoon nipponicum (assembly GCA_029291075.1). Lineage (NCBI taxonomy): Eukaryota > Metazoa > Platyhelminthes > Monogenea > Mazocraeidea > Diplozoidae > Eudiplozoon > Eudiplozoon nipponicum. The sequence goes on along the minus strand of JAQBSW010001293.1, from coordinate 28,136 downwards.
GTAGTATAAATATAGCTAATGTTAAAAGTGCACAAGGACGAAATGACAGGTTATCAGTCAAAGCCTATGTAATTCATGCTTGCTATATATTTGAAAAATTGAGAAGATTAATAGTTATTTGGTCAAGCAACTTGCAAGAGCTCGAAAGAAGCTTCTCCAAGTGATCACGTGGACTTATTGACTTTCTTAAAAAAGACCGAATTTTCGATTGCTATGTTGTCCTTTTTCGAAACATTGCACCGAACAGGCAATCATGCACAGAATAGAAGAATTGGCACTGTGCCAATCGCTGCAGATTCGAGACATCCGAAAAATAGTTCTCTCTTCACATTTCACATGCTCGATCATGTGCGCAGAATTAATAAGTAGATGCGCTCCACTAGTCGAGATGATTCGGTGTGAGTGCATAAACTTGAATTTATTTGTGTGTTTGTTGGAATTTTTGTGACGCCGTGAGCATTAATGGCACAAACACTTGATCAGAAACCTGAGCATTTCTTCTTACATAGCTGGCATTCCTCTTTATCTAATTTATAAACAAATAGTCGATGTAAGGATATTTAGATTGACATAAAGAGTAAATATTTTTTGACGCAGCACAAACTTCTACATTCCTATAGTTTTACTGCAACGGACACAGCCAAAATTTAAAAAGTAATCAGATAAAGAACAACTCTGTGCGTGTTCGCGTGATAGTTTAAGTCTATACATATTTGTCAGTATAGAAATAAATATAAAAAGAAAAATCAAGAGGTTAATTAATAGCTCCATTATCTACATTACATTCTACTTCGTCCTTAATAGGTATTCTCTTCATTATCATCAGTGTTCCTCTTATGGTTTTGAATCAAAGTTGTTCGACAGGTATTGCGATTTGTCTCTAGAGCTAGTCTTACATTTCACATTTGAGCTCCAAAGTCATCCTCAGATCTCGTTCATCGTCACACAAATGGTAACACACACAGTACAATAAAACAGCACAAGTACAATAAGTGTCCAATAATATATAGATACACGTTTTAAATATTCGTGGCTTTATGCGAGTAAAATGCGAAAATAAATTGCAGGTGTGAACTTTCGGATTTATGTACTTTGCGACAATTTCACATGGAGGATGTTCTCACTTATGCATAAAATTAATGCTTCACGGGCCTAAACTGTAATTTGCGCAGTAAAATAGGTGTATTAAATTTCGACAAGTGCAAACGAAAATAATATTTCTGGCAAACAGCATCTCTGAACACTAACATTAATATTTTGCGACTTTTCAATGAATGGGTTTTATACGCAACTATTAAACACCGAATTCGTAGACATTTAAACGAACTTGAAGTATTAGTTGGCTAAGCATTAATTTTCTACAAAGGAAACTCGATTACAGTTAACCTCGTTGTACAAAAAACCTAAAATGATCTATATACACGAACGACGTAGGATCATGTGGCACAGCAAATTTAGCCATGAGTGAGTGAAGTTAGACGCTCATGGCCCGATTCTAGAAAACCTCGTTTGTTGGCTACGATTACCAAAACACGTAAACAGCTAGTCTGGGCTGCTTAAGTCAACTACAGCTAAATTGTGTAGTATGCGTTCCATTCTTCTACTAGGACGGGATCAACATGCGTACAATTATTCTTAGCTGGTAATTGCGCGATATGTTACAGAAAAGAGATCAATGTTGATATTCCTGCAGATTACTAATAGAATTATCATAACCTTTTCCTAGTAGAGCGGAGTTAGTTGCGTGATTCGGTCATTCTTTATGAAGAGATACAATGAAAAACGCAAGAAAGCCGCATTTCCAATGCCGCATGTCCTTAAAGTTAACTATGCATAATGTTGTGTGTAGAAGTCTAGGTTGCTTCATATCGTATTATTACCTAGGTAAGTACTTCCATGTAAAAAAGATCAAACATCAAAGTTTTTCCAGGCGACAGAATAGTCGACTTAGACAACGCAGACGATATTTTATTATTATTATTATTAATAATATTTTTAATACATTAAAGTTAATTATATTTTATACATTTTAAACTTCGGTAAAAACTAACCATATCTAGATGCTAATCTGGTGCTGATTTCATCTGATTTATTGTCATCAGTGCAACAACTTGTAAAATCGGAAACAAAAAATGGAGCTGAAGAAGACAACGAAAGGTTCGCATTTCTGATGACGTTGTTTTCTGCAAAATTCATATCACGATTACACATCTGCTTTGGCAGTAAGTGCTGAGAAAGTGCTAGAGAAGCATTATAATTAATGAGACTGTTTCGTCGTGTCAATCTTGAGGCCTCAGTGGAAGAAAAATCAAGAAACTTGGTATCAGGCAGCTTTGAATGATTGGTTCCATTTTTGTTACATGTGGAGCATTTTACATCCGATGAACGGGATGTGATCGAGTGATCAGAATAATTAGAATGAGGATTATGTTTCAAATGTTGTGTTCTAGTCATTGTGTTATTGAGATGTCGTTCAACAGTCTTCTCATCCGGTGTTAGGAACATATCAATATCGTCATTAAGATCTTTTGCACTATTGAAAGGTATACAGTTACCATAGTGACTATGATGACGATGATGTCTATGATGTCGTTTTCCGATGTTTTCACGTATTCTGCAATGTTGTTTTCGATTAATTTTAGTACACCTAAAATCACTGTCATGTTGTTCATTTAGAGTAGATCGCGTGACAGGCTCTCGAGCTAATTGGCAGACTTCTTCTTCAAATGAATCCAAATCGGAAGCGAGAGCCCAAAGTCGAAGACTGTTTCGAACACTACTTGATGCGCTGGTCCTGTTGCTGGCACTACACACCGAAAGGTTGACGTCTGCACTGTGTGAACAAGGTTCGCCAGCTAAGCTACTTATCCCACTGCTTGTTGTGGCTATTTGTTTTATTTGCACAATAGAGATGTAATTGATAACAAAATACAGTTAGGACAATATCAGCAACAAGTGCTTAATTTGCAAGTATGTATTAGGTTTTGCGAACCTAGTAACAAATTAGTTCAGTTGTGACCAGAAGGATAAACCAAAGGCAGCATGAACGGAAAGTATAATCTCATGCACATTCGTTTCGTGCTTACTGGCGACTCATCAGTAGGAGCCGGTATTACGCCCTTTAACCACTATATATTCGGTAGAAGAATGTGGAATAATAGGACGGTACAATCTCCTAGACGAATGTAAACCTGTAATAGTGAAGCTAACATAATCTGAAGTCAACGACAATACGACTTCAATGCTATACTCGAGTCTGTAAAGGATACTAACACTATGGCCATTGTGTTAGTAACTGATACCTTTTTTGAAATCGATGAGTACCGGATACTAACACTATGGTTTCCGAGTCGGTACATGATACCAACCTGATGGATATAAATTTATGCTAAAGTTCACCCAAATTGAGAATTACAACAATTTCCGAACACCTGTTACTCCAGTTAAACCATACACTCTGGCCTTCATCGATATCAGTTATCACATTTCGCGGTAAGCATGACATCATTCAATTCAATATATTACAGTTAAATACTGTTTGTTGCGAAGAACTAATATATATGCAAGTATGTATTAGGTTTTGCGAACCTAGTAACAAATTAGTTCAGTTGTGACCAGAAGGATAAACCAAAGGCAGCATGAACGGAAAGTATAATCTCATGCACAAACATATAGTGGTTAAAGGGCGTAATACCGGCTCCTACTGATGAGTCGCCAGTAAGCACGAAACGAATGTGCATGAGATTATACTTTCCGTTCATGCTGCCTTTTGTTTATCCTTCTGTTCACAACTGAACTAATTTGTTACTAGGTTCGCAAAACCTAATACATACTTGCATATATATTAGGTCTTCGCAACAAACAGTATTTAAGTGCTTAATTTTTTAGATGCAGAACCACATTAAAGGTGGTATATTTGTGCCTATAGAGCGAACATTTTAGCGCCATAGTAACTATCTCGTCGTTCTTCTAAAAGTCCACAGGGATCGCAATATCAAGACTACGGTTAAGTATTTCTAGGTAATTTGTATTAAGATTTAATGACAACATATTTACCACACGTTTAGAGAGCGTCAAATTATTATTTGACTAATTCTATTAATTAACTGATCTTTCTCCTAAGTGTTTGTACCTAGTTGGATTTTCATTTGACAATCTTAAAAAAATATTTTCAGGGTTCCTTTTACAGCTTATCGCTCTTCAGAAAATATAAAATATAAAATATAAGTGTCAAATTTCATTTATATCCCCCTGAGTTATACTTCTTACTTGGTATTCTCATATAAGATACTGAAATTACGAATAACGCATTCAAACAAAAGTAAAAACGAATTTGTCTAAATGAAAGTTCACACTTGCTTCATTTATTAGTCTTTATTTTAAGTGATAAGCTGTGGGCTGAAAACTGAACCCTGAAAAGGTTTCTGAAAATTCCTCAATTTAAAGATTAACTGAGTATACTCACTTATTAGTCATTTCCTGGAACAGGTGAATATGCAAAATACAGTATCGCATCAATTTATCTCTTTTAAATAATATTTTTAGACGGTTTGTAACTTCAACGCTGTCAAAAAGTGCAAGAAGTTTACGCAAATCTACTAATTCCCTACCTCTTTTAAATTTTCCGTATGTTCAAATCTGCAAGCTGCTCTACGTATTGCGACAATCGTTCAAATTAAGCATTAAACTAGAAAATAGAACTACTATTACAGGGCTAGAACCTGGATACGTCTGTTCGGAATCTGGTGCTCTAACCACTGAGCCACTCTGCCGCAGTTTGGCTCAGTGATTAGAGGGAGACAATGATTGAATTCATGTCTCGGAATGTCAAAGCAATCTAGAAACTGCGTTTGGGTAGTTCGTCAGCTGGAGAATTGTTCTTCTGTACCCAAAGAGCCAATGCGTACTTTGCCTTCGAGCATAATTGATACATGGCGTGTGTTCTACAAATGAGGCATTAACCACATTTGTCTTCCTTGCACTTCTTCCAGCAACTCATGTACAAGTGCGAGGTAAACTAATATTTCTACCATCATAGCAGACATGCCCATAAGCTACAATCCGAACACTGACTGAAGGTTTTAAGTGAGTACCGTTTTGATAAAACTCGGGTTAGTATGCAACCAGATTGGCCCTTGCCCAGAATCGCAAAAAATCCCTGCAATCTGGTGGCTTCGACTTTAAGCTCGTTTAAAGTAGCCTATATTCGCTTTTCTACCCATCAAGACTCAGCGCCGGTCAATGCATAACGGTATCATTAGTCATTCTATTACCCATGGTTATATAAATATGTATGTTGTCACTACAAAGCCAATTCATCAGGGAGATCGATTTCATCCTTACTGGGCAATAATTAAGTACTTGTCAAAACAGCCTCGATCAAAGTTAACACTTGGACACATTTACCTTGGTGATGTCTACTTATCGGCTGCGCCACCCAAGTTGTGTAATACACGTCATTTTCAGTTACATACAAACACGCGTATTATATGAATATACAGACACGTTAAATTAAACAGCCAAAATAAAATACTAGCATTTTGAGGTAAATCAATAGATAAACCAATCTTTAAATTATTTAATATGTGGTAGCTGTACATGTTTGAATTTTTAAAATCAATGTGCGAAGAACTGTGACGAAGATAGAAAAAACCATCGAAATATAAGTGTAAATATACTAGGAAATGGAGTCAAATGATAATTTAAAGCAAATAAGAACATTTGGAAAACAATATGACTGAATAGCTAAAATACTGACTTTTGCAGACTGATGTCTATTGCAAATAAGCCGAATGCAGAACTAAATGACACCAAAACATAAATGGCGAATCAACAGAACGTAAGGAACAAAAGTAAACATGCCTAGTTTGTTAGAAATTAATTTCCTTTTTAAGCGTGAACAAGAAAGAGTTTAGCCTATCGAAGTAAGAACCGCAAATCTAAAGAATTTTAATTCCACAATACTCCATGAAAACAAACGCTTACCAGTAGTTGAAGTATCCTTGGATGCTGAAGACTGCGGAACCCAGGATGATTGGTGACTATGAAAATATTGGCTAGATCCACGAGTTATTTCTACAAGATTACCACATACATTTGGTCCATCGGGTAGACTACTTCGTTCCATTAAAGGCACATCATTACATTTTTCGGTTAGTGGCGAAATCAAGAAGTTTGGAACAGACAATGTAGAGTTAGTTGACAAATCAACGCAACTGGTGTCACAGACGTTAGCGAGTTTGTCGTCTGGACCAGAATTTGTGATCGCCCGAAATCGGCTGTTGTATGTATCACGCTGATGATTAAAAACAGTTAAGAAAGAACAATCTACCATATGTATATGTGCGCTAAAAATGCAAAGCAATTTTTAGCTTGGTCTTTTATGGACGTAGGCAAATCATGTGGCAAAAAAATTATATATAGCAACATTGCATCCAGGACTGGCATTACTTAGGCATACATCCAAATGTATATAAATGACGATTCAGGTAAATCGCAAGTTGAGTTCAAGAAAAGAGCAGAATCAACCTGACCTCTTCACTGGAACCTAATTGGTGCTAGAATCTCCAATGTTTGCACCTATTCAAAAGTCCCTTCGTAAGTTAAGGTGCGGTATGTCGTGGTCAAGGCCACGGGATTGGTGCTCTTTAACTTGTGGTTCAGCCATCCATCGGAGTGGCTTTGGTATCCTGACGCACAGGAATTAAAAGATGCCTTTGCAAATATTAACTCAATCAATGCAATCATAAGATTTAATGACACTGGCACACCATTGAGCGACCGCATAGAATTGATTGAGTTCTAAATTTTGCAGTTGATTAATGTTTGACGCCAATCTTGCAATTGCCTAAAACAACCGAAAAAGATAAGTAGACGCTGGAACGCATTCATCTTCCAAGTCTCCAAAGCATAAAGGACTGGCAGAATACTGAGTATTACGAGCTTAGACCTGCGCATAGTAAATCAGACACACGGTTCCAGTGGTTTGCAAAGTTTATCATAGGAAATTGCGTCAAGGATAAAAAATATAGAGATCTCGACAGAAGCCTATCTGCCTGGAGTCCACATGAAACCTAGGTAGATAAGTTGCAACGGGGCGCTGTTAAGCATGAAATAAGACAGCAATAAAGTTGGCCAAAACGAACGTTTTAGATGCACTTAGCTTCAGACCGCACTGGATGGACACGTACTAGACGCAATAAATGGCTCTCTGGAACAAATCTTACATTTCTACAGAAAACACAGCTACATTTGCGCTTTTTTCCTTATCCGGCCATTTACGATCAACTTGTCATTTCAGAACTTTGCTTTCACGTTAACAAAGGCTGAATTTACAAAGAAATTAACCTAGATCGAACAATTAAAATCTTTGTCAAACGCTAAGCCTAAACGAACTAAGTTACGAAATAACGTTACCAGAGCTAAAACAAGGCGATAAGCCAATTAAGCAATAATTGATTGCGCGGCTGGGGTAACAATTCTTTAAATCATGTTTACGCGCTTGAAGGAAAGATCAATCCCATTGTAGAATTGGTGTTTACTTCAAGCTCGCAAATTTGATTTTAAAAAGGCAATAAGCCGATTTAACAGGCTTTTGGTAAATTAAAAAAATTGTCTTTACGCAAACTTTAAGCATATCTGACCAAAGCGGCTTATGCGTATCAGCATCGAGGTCAGTGGAGTAGTCTTGAAAAGCAATGATGGTGGGTTGTTAATGCCGGAGGCGCAATTAGAGCGCATGAATTTGATTTACGCCACAAATTCCAGATTTAAATCGTTCGTGGGTTAGCCTAGCTAGATGTTATCACATTGCAAAAATCTTTTTGAGGATAATAAAAATAAAAAAAGTTGACGCAGCATGGCTGCTGATATTAAGCAAGCGGACAGGAATGTTAGTGTCTCGTGGTCTGCGGATAGACATAATAACAGAACACTTACAATCATTTTGAAAAGATTTCATCTTCCAGATTCTGGGAATAAGCTCATGTCGGTCCTAGTTAACGGCTGTTCAAAAACATTACAACTGTCGAAGGGAGAACATCGATTCCGGTGGATTTGCGAATTGAGGATAATATGAAACTATTGTAAGAGTTGCGCATCCGTTCTCCCTTGACAGAATGATCAATACTCAAAAGTTGGATTTTAGAATGAAATGCAAATCGATAGTACTTCCAAAATCAAACATCTTCCGATGTCTGATGTTTAGCCAACTCATTGCAAAAACAACGAGTTTCGCTGCAGCACAAACAATTATTTTTATTAGAATGGTTCTCTACAACGTACATTTATTGCGACCGCTTCTAAATAAGGAATTATAAAAATACACCTCGCCCAAATAAAAATTGAAAGCGTTTGTGGGCATGTCGCAATCTTCACTGAACAAAACATGTTTAATTATTATTTATATACTGTTCATCGTGGAGAACTAATATATGGTGCTGCACAACTAATTACAAACTAGTTAAAATAGGAACACAAGGAATAAAAGGCAGTAAAAACGAATGGCATAATTTCGCGCACACATGTTTCGTTTTTACGGGCGACTCATCAGTACGAGCCAATACTACAACTTATATCCTCATTATATTTGGTCAGGAAATATGAGACAATTGGGCGGGACAATCTCCTGTACCAATGTGCATACAAGCAATAGTAGTTAACCCTAACAATGGAACTTCGAATTCTAACTAATTCTGATCACCATTTACTCCAGGAAATACATAAGCTCTGACGATACACGATGTCACATTTCACGATAATCTTGACATCATTCAATTAAATATTAAATGTTTATATACCGTTTGTAACTGAGAGATAATATATATGCAATTGCGTATTAGGTATTGCGCACCCAGTAAAAAATTTCAATTATGACCAGAAGGATAAAACAAAGACCATGATCGGAACGTATAATCTTGAGCACATTTCTTTCGCTCTTACTGGCGACTCAGCAGGGGGAGCCGTTATTATGCCCTTCACCCACTATATATTTGGGTAATGAATGTGGAACCATTGGTCGGTAAATCTCGTCTAGGAATAAATCTACAAGCAGTAGTGGAGTAAACCTTATATAAAATCTTCGAAAATGAAACTTCAAAGCCAACTCATTATATATAATATATACCAAACCTGTAAGCAGTACCAAAACAACAGTTGCGAAGTCGGTACATGGTACCAACACCATGGTTGTTGAGTCAGTATGTAGTACCAACACGACAGATTTTATGATGTGAAAAAGTTGACCAAAATTGAAAAGTACAACTGCCTCTGAAAACATGTTACTCAGGCCTTGATCGAGATCAAATTTCACGATAATCATGACAAACTTCAATTAAGTACACAGTAGTTATATACTGCTTTTTGTGGAGAACTAATGTATATGCAAGTGTGTATTAAGTGTTGCGCGCCTAGTAACAAATTAGTTCAAATAGAACTAGTAGAATAAAACCGTCAGCATGATCTAAATGTATGATCTCATGCACATATACGTTTCGCATTTACTGGCGACTCATTAGTACGAACAGGTTCTACGGTCTAAGCCTACTATGTAATTGGTCAAGGAATGTGGGAGAATTGGTCGGTATACCGGCCTGGTCGTCAATAGCTAAATTTTTCTTCGCGTTTCGCAAGTTTTCCAACATTTTGTCACTAACCTTACTGGAAATGTGATTTAACACCTATTAAAATAAAACTCCAGGCTTCACATTAAATGAAATGTTTACTGTATCCAATTATAACCAGCAAAACACATGCTACTAGTACCGGGCTGACTTACCAGGGCCGTGGGTCATGAAGTTGAAAATTAGTACAGGCATAAGTCATTAAACCTGACAGAACCGGGCGGTAGTGACAATATATAAATATTTCAATTTACACCAAACATTATTATGCTGTAGGTTTATTATTATCTTTTACGGAAAACTAATTGAGCACAAGGATTGAATAAATAAAATCTATTTAGAGTAAGCTTCTGGCTAACAGAAACATGAAAATATCCTCGATTAGAAATTAATTCAAGATATTAAAAATTAAGACATTCTACAGTCGCTATGTGCAATATAATGAATCCAATACACGGAATTGTGTGCTACCAAAAATTACTCAGTAAGGCTATGATAGATCTGTGAATATTCTTGAAACTAGGTGCCAAATTATAACTGCCAAGTTAAGTACGGCGTGAAAGATCATTCTGCAATTCTTCTGAATTTGTTCGCATAAAGTAACAGCAAAACTATATACAGATTATGGCTTGGACAGTCAGAAAAAAACGATAAAATATCGTAACAATAATTTCGGAAGCGATTAAGCGTGTCGTCTACGTCGGTTTCCGGGCCTTGACGATGGAATGTAATAAATAATAAAGACTGAATAAATGGAAAAATATACTGGAATCTCAAATGCTAAATGAAAATTGGGAAAAAATAATAGACGTTGACAAATAACATATTTAAGATGACTCGCCATATTCTGCCGTTTAGCGGCTCAGTAAAACCGAAACGGCGAGAGGCTGCCAATCCTACTCCACAGGTATAGAAGAAGAATTTGCCTCATCCAGAAGGCCACCGTTTTTAATACTCCCGAGGCTTCGTTTACAAACCTGGTTCATTCAGCATTTTACTTTCTATCTTTTCGAGGCAGAAAACTAAGATTGCCATATACATAAAAATATATATCGTTTCGTAAATAACAAAAGAATGAAAAAGAGATTACCTGAGCAAGAACAGATAAATTTTCCTGATCGTTGGCTGTTTCCAACTGTTGTCTGTACGGATGTTGGCTCATTCTATTACTTCTGTCAACCTCAACTACAGCAGCCCGTAGAATATCGTCCTTGTTTGTAACAGAATCTGAAATATTAGTTTCTCTAGCATGGTCGTTGCGGTGATAAAGTCTTTCTTTGTCTGATACTAATACCTCACTCAGCGATCTGTCCAGTCTATTGATTTTTTCAACAACCTGCATGACCTCATAGTTAGTATTTGTAGCAGCAACAGAGAACCGCCATGTAGGATTCAATATATTATTTTCCAAGGAACTAAGCGCATACCCATAATCATCTCTTTTGGCACCACTTTTAAAGGTATTGGAAGACAGAATTAATGGATTTTGATTACTGTAGTTTGTTTGTTCCAAATCGAAGTGTGGTGTATTTGAACAGGGAATCAATGGAGATAAGTTTGGCGGAACTGGAGCAATGGGCCGTTTGCATCTGTACCATGGGATTGCGGGTATCTGTTCATTTTTACCTGCGAGAAAATAGTCAAGAAGCTGAATTTCAATATCTCGCAGAAACCGGTTACATGTCTGTTGGCAAGATTACTTGTAAAATATCACACACAAATCGCGACAACATACAAACGAACAGAGTGTGAATATTAGGAATAAAAATAATTTTATCGGCAGACCTAAATCTCAATCTATAAGAATAAAAATCAATTTGGCTCTCAAGGAATCCGAAAATGAATTCAATGTGCGCCAAAAACAACAATAAACATCTCTCAGTTTTAAAATACAGTGAGATATTATGAAATTTTAAACAAAAATAACAAAAGAGGAAATAATAAAATTGCAATTTTAAATTCACAAGGGTACTTTTTTCTGATGGCTAGTGCTATTTATTATAATCAAGGTTGCCGTCTTGATATAAACACCTGACCCATTAATTACTTGCATATGTCATTATAAACTAAGAACTGTATAGTGTAGAAAAGGCAATTCATCCAGTAGACCGGTTTCGTTCTTATTGGGAACTCATCATGTACTGGCCAGAATTTGCCGCGGACAGGACTAGAACCTGTGCCCGCCTGCTTCAGAATCTGGTGCTCTAACCACTGAGCCATCCTGCCGCACACCACACTACACACAATTTTCAGTTATATACTAACTAATGTAACTTGGTTAGTCAATTTTTCCTTTAGGTGGAGCTCATATGGCATCCATTTAGACCCAAAGTTCCGACTAACCATGCCCAATCTGTCATTACTGAACAGACACCACACTTACATGGGGAAGTGGTATTGAAATGAACATTTATATAATTAAACGAACATTGGTTGCGCGGGTGGTGATAACAATTATTATAATCAAGGTTACGGTCTTGATATAAACACCTGACCCATTAATTACTTACATATGTCAGTATAAACTACGAACTGTATAGTGTAGAAAAGGCAATTCATCCAGTAGACCGGTTTCGTCCTTATTGGGAACTCATCATGTACTGACCAGAATTTGCTATTTGTTTAAAAAATGACGATTTCAAGGTTACTAACTGAATGGAGATAATGCATCCGGAACAGCGCCCAAAGTAGTAAGTTATAAGATTATAGATAGGATAATTATCAATCAATTGTAGCCTTTAGGATCGTACAAACAATACTGTTAAAAGTAAAAGTGAAGAAATAAGATATAATATAAAAGGTTTATGCAGAAATTGATACATAAATAAAAATACACACCTTGACCACCGGATTCCAAATCTAAACAGTTGTTAATGGAACATACAGAGTTTGAAGATCCAAAATCCGAGGACGATGAAGAATTACAAGATGGCAAAGCTGCATTTGAAGATTCGGAACAGGATGACATTGAAGATTCTCTTGAAAAAAGTGGTGACGACATCGCTGAGAGCTCACAAGAGCCAGGAAATTCGGAAATAACAACGCCAGTTTCTGAACTACATTTTGTGCAAGAACAGCTAACACAAGCATGACTATCATCAGCCTGATAAACATTTGAAGTAACACCCATAGTTAATTGGTCGTTTCTATTAGGAACAAAAACAGAAGTCGGACAGAGACTTCGTTGCTCGCAAGAATATCTGCTAAGACCAGGAACTGTATTGAAAATTCTTTGTGATTTTGGTGATGACATTAAACTATGCGTTCGTTTTCGAAGCTTAAGTTGGTCACTTTTATGGACTCCTGGGCTGTAAGCTACGCTAGTGTATGAAGGATTTCTATTTATGTCAGACATATCATTGTTTAAAAAGTCCTCTTTCGCGTGAACAACCTGCAGGTGGACTCTATCAAGGCTGATGCGATCAATCTTTTCCGTATCTTGTGCTCCTCCTGATACTGAGGAAATATATGATATTGACGAAGAGGCAATGGAATGAGAGGTAGGAGACACGATATGCTGGTCAAATACATCAACGTCAGAAGTAGGGTCGGATATTATAACTTTATTCGATAGCAAATCTGTAGTAGGAGTTCGTTCAAGAGAAGTAATACATTGGATGGCGGGAATTTCAGGAATTTCTTCACTAACAGATGTTTTGCATAACTTATGAGCTAAATTTCGCACGTCGGATAGATCAATGTTTCTCGGTGATAAAGCGATGCGTTCATGAGACTGGCAAGTCGATTCCTACAGTCAAAAATGAGATAAAATTTGTTTGCACGTTATTGAAGAAATTAAATTATTCTAAGCAGAATTTTTTTTTAAATAAACCGTTTGAGAGGTAGAATACATTGTAGGTATACACTAAAATTGCATTGGATGACAAAAAATAATCCATTTAGTAAAACTTAAAACAATATTTATTATATGCATACATTCACATAGTATCGATCTAAACTAAATATTCAATTATATAGAGAACGCATTTGGTCTACCGAACATGTTTTTCCTTCATCAGGCATCCAGTAGTAATAGTCGGCATGGTCAAGATTTGAGCGCGTTGACATTTGTTTAAGAATTATGCAACCCAGAACGTACAACACCGTAGCCGCGCATTTTATGTAATTTTTAGTATTTTTTCAGAGTTCCATTAGGTGGAGATTCGTGAGTATCGCTTTCAATATAAAATTCCAAAAAGCCATTCCCGATTTGTCTACATAATTTGATTCAATTTCACAGTCCAAGGAAGCATAACGCCTGCCTTATAATGACGGATGTGGAATGTCTGGCTGGAGCTTACGATCTAAAAAGATATCCCCGAGGGCCCATCAGAAGTCGCCATGCAACTACAGAATGCATACAATGCTCGGCTTCTGTGGCGTAGAAGATGGATTGCATAATTAGTAGCTTAATGTTTCCGGTTTGGAATCTCGGCCATGGCAATTCTAGGAACTACTTATGAATGCCAAGTAAGGAAGAAATCATTTAAGTTTATCAGCTGCATTTGAAATGTTATTACAAGTTAGGTTTATCAAGGCAATGTATGTATGCCAGGAGTTTATTTAAAAAATGCTGTCAGTATAAATGACATATACTAAATATCAATACAAGTTTTTGTTAGAAATTATATGTTTCGATATAAATTAGATCATAATTAACATATACTCAACATTTTAGAAAATAAATGAAAAATATCTCAGCGAAAAGAAGCATATAATCCAAATTGAATAAGGTGACAAAGAGAGAAATAAAATCTTACTTGAATTTTTAGTCGTCCCACACTGCCGGCTAACTGGCTAACACAAGATGACTCATTCGAAGATATCGATTGGTTGTTCATACTAGCAATTTGTTTTACTAGACACTGATTTTTGTGGTTTTGATCAAATTGAGTTTCAAAAGCTGCATTTTTTAGAATGTTTTTGTCTTTATTTACAAATTCCGGGGCATTATTACGGGATCGCTCTAGAAGGACATCAGAACCTAGGGATGAAGTGTTGTCAGAACTTGTTTGTAGCGTAGTAGTGCATTTTGATTGGTTGTTTAACTTTTGCAAACTAGGTTTTGGTGTTTTAGAGCGATCAGAAGTACTGGCAGTTGGCTGGCGGAACAATAAATTAGCCGACTCTTCATCCAGTCTACCAGCTAGAACGGATTTACGGTGCAATGGAGTTACAACCTGTCTATGACTGTCTGGTTGGAACAAACGAGAATTTTGCTTTTGTAGAAGCTGATGACCCACTTGTGAACTGGAAGGACCATAGTTGGCTGAGATCCTGGACTGAAAGCGGGTGTTGTTAATGGACGGATGTGGCTTATCAGACCGCCGTGCCGAGGCATCGCATGTTTTCTTCTGTACAAAATAACGATAAATGCCAACGTTAGATTATTTAATGGCACGAACTGCGAAAAAAGATTTAAAGACATAAGTTGCATAACGTATATCTATATTTTAAAGCGCTTAAATAAAAGTACAGTCGTCCTTTTCTTAACATAGAATTGAATTAAATGAAGGATACCTTCCAGTTCGCTGGAAAAAGGATTGTATTAAAGTGATTAATATTGTATGCATAAACTTAACAAATGCAGAAATAATTTATAAAATGAATAAGAACTTAAAACACTCTTTTTTACATAAACCCAACAACATAAATATAAATCTCCTAACAGAAAGTGGGAGAATAGCTAGGGCTTAAGCAAGAATAAATAGGGCTACTGAGCTAGATAACTCGAGAACGACTAAGAACAATGTTCTCGGAACAAGTTTTGTCGTTGCTATTCGTCTCTCTCTTCACTATTCTTTGAATTCGTACATTTCAGGACGGCAAATAAAGACAAATTTTCATTTTCACGAAAGGATCTTCGAGGTAATCAATACTTATTTGGCTCCACTGACGTCTTACCAAACATGTTCTGCCTCGGGATAAAGCGAAGTTTTTATTGTGAGGAAAAGACAATATTAAACAACTAGACATGGCTGAATTGGAACATTTTTTTAAATTACAAAAATAAATAATGATAAAATAAAATATGTAATGCTAATGGATCTGAATAAAATGCAAATAATTATGACTTGAAAGATCTAAGCTAAACCAGGAAATATTAAATAGAATCTTGTAAACTTACATCGACTGGAGTGACAGCCAAGTTTCCCAAGACATCTGATGAATGTAACCTTCTTGACTCATGATGAATCTGAGCAAAACCTGCAGAAAACCTGGACGTTTTACCTGTTGATGAGTCAACAAACAATGCCGAAATTGAAAAAATATTTGAAAATGCAATAATATTAATTTTGCCAAATCTATTAAACCACACACAGTTGCGCTCCTGATTCAAGGTTTATTAATAAAATTATTGCAAAATATAAAGAATAAAAAAACAAGTGAGAGCTATTCCAGTGCCGGCAGGATGCACACTTCTCTCTTGGAAACTATCGTACTGAAGCTCCAATCCCTTTCATCGATGTTTTTTATTGTATTATCAATAACGTATTTACGATTTTTGTTTTTTGTATATTTCTTAAGTAGAATGTGTGGTGGATTAGTGCGAATTTTACGTATCCCATTCATTTAGCTATGAAAAATTCACATACAAGATGAGAAACATAGAATTGATAAAGCAATACAGCAGCTTCTAATGAAATACATGTACGATTCATTTGATTCAGTTGGCAACATACTTAATCATGCGTTAGATATTTCTTCATAGTCAAATAATTTTTCAAACAATTATATTTTACAGGTAGTAACAGGAAATCAGTATATGGAGACTGATGCTTCACTATCGCAAAACAAGAAAAAAGGCAATAATATTTTTTTTCACAAAATGCCTCTAATGCAAAAATAATAGTGTAAGAAAGATCCGATTGATCCTCATTTCCAAGTACGCGTCGAGTTTGTCTTATTGGCGAGTCCGGCCTCGGCCCTTTCTTCCAAAGGCTTCAACGTCGTTCTTACTAGCTACTGGAAATGAGGTATGAGCCCATCTTCGTTTACTGACAACGTTTCGATTCGTAATTTCCCGCTTCAACATCTATCCTGTAATGACACATACACAGTACAATGCTCAAAATTTCAGATTTAATCTAAATAAGCTTCTCAGACAATGTTGATTGAATATCTGTTCACGTATAGGATTTTTAATTTCAAAGGGCACAACACCACTGTAAGTACTGATGCACTGTACAAACTTAAACGTAAAACGAAGTAACAGATGCTTATTTCACAATAAATGGAAAATCCTAGAGAAAGCTCTTCCTATTCACTAATCACATGAATTATTGGTACACCAATCAAGATAAGTGGACTTGTTAACTAATTAAAATTCTTGTCATAATGCCGTAGATTTGAAATGAATGATATGTTCCTCAAATAGTATTTTAAATTTCGAACAACGAAACGACTGCTTAGATATTCAAGAGAGCCTGGAAATACCGCACGTGAAGTAAAAGAAGAATAATATATAGTCAGAGAGAAAATTGACACCGGTATCCAAAAAGCAGAAAGGAGTACGACGCACATTTTTATTTGGTGATAACTTCATTGATTAACAAATAAAAATTTTATAAAAATGTACAAAGTGAATACAATTGTCAGACGCCGTGCAACTATTCGTCAATCACAAGTTAATCAGATCGGTAAAGGTAGCATGAATCTTGCCGGGTCCAATCGGATGCAGTCTTCTTCCCGTTTAATGTGAGACTTAGAATTCAGTTTGACCACACAATAACACTTAGTGTTAATAGACTAGTGACAGAATACCAGCACTTGATGATAGACGTAAAGGGTAAATTCCGGCTGCGAAGGAAAATAAGGCTACTGATGGCTGGATAGATAGCGCATGTCAACTAGTGTTAGCAGATTATCTAAAAGAAGAAAGATGTTAAATATAAACCAACCCCACGATGAATGGGCGACCATTCTGTTCTTCTACAGTCAACATGTAACCATAAATAACAAGAACAATTTTGCATGTAAACTGTATTGTGGTCATGCCCCTGTTGAACCACCACAACTCCAAAAAGCTTGAAGTATTCGACCATTGGTGTCTTAGGTACTTACTTTACTTTACTTTACTGCGGCTGACCCCTTTTAGAGGATAAGCCGGCTCCATTGATATCCCGAATTAAGCATCTCCATGCCGAGCGGTTGGCAGCCATTTCGGCACATAAAGAGGGCCAATGACGCTCCCAGTGACGCGGACCATAAACATTGCGTAAACCTAGGAGTTCCATGTCCGATTTATTGTTGCAAGCCATGTCTTCAGTTGCCCACCTCGGCGGCGGCGCCAGTTTGCACATTGACCTGGGTTCATCACCTGCCGCACCAGTTCGTCTTTCGGGTTTGCGTAGTACGTGCCCGAACCATTGTCTTAGGTACATCACAAAGACAAAATGGATGGACCGGGTGTCGAACGCATCTGTTCGTCACCAATGCGGGGACATCATGCAACTATCCGTCTGGATCCAACATCGTCGACTTCAATGGTTCGGGCACGTACTACGCAAACCCGAAGACGAACTGGTACGGCAGGTGATGAACCCAGGTCAATGTGCAAACTGGCGCCGCCGCCGAGGTGGGCAACTGAAGACATGGCTTGCAACAATCAAATCGGACATGGAACTCCTAGGTTTACGCAATGTTTATGGTCCGCGTCACTGGGAGCGTCATTGGTCCTCTTTATGTGCCGAAATGGCTGCGAACCGCTCGGCATGGAGAGGCTTAATCCGGGATATCAATGGAGCCGTCTTATCCTCTAAAAGGAGTCAGCTGCAGTAAAATAAAACCACAAGTAGCTGCAGGCACAGTCCTGCCAGCACAATCCAGCTAGAACGACTGTCTCAGATCACAAAGATAAAATAGACGCGGTAACAGCAATTTAATATTATTTAAAGACGAATACTTATACAAAATTATCCGAATATGTAGCCTCATAAAAAAATTCTTCACAAATAAAGCAACAATTAAAATTAAACATGTACAACAAAAGTTCACAAACAGTTTCGATGCGACTCTTACACTCTCTTTCTACGCCAATCTAAGTTTCCAAATACTAAATGAACTGCCTAAAAAAATTGCACACACTATACACCCTTAGTACGAAGTAAAAATGGTAAAATCTAATTAATTATTATACCGCCTATAACTTGGGCGACCAAAATAATGCACAAATCTACATTTTTTCAGTAGCCCGGAATAGTTTATGTGCGTTCAATCAATAAGCACACAATTTACCTGATTTTCGGATTGCGTACCGAAAATCAGGTAAATTGTTTATTTCCTGTCTCGCAACACGTTTCTTTTAAATAAGCACACAAAACATATACATGCAGCGAAGGCTAAATAGACGAATAATTATGCAAATTAAAATAAATAACCACCAAACCCATTGTATTTAACCAGTCCTACGTCATAGCAAAACTGCCGTTAGGCGAATTGTTGACTAGTGTGCGTTCAAAATATCCAACAAATGTTACATGAACAGAATTGTGCAGTCACTCATACAACTAGGCATCTGAATCATTACGCAGTCATTCTATGAAGCCGCCTTTCTACATACTAAAGCTGCCATCAATCAAAATAAAAACGATAATTTTATTTGATTAGCTGTGCAAAGTGCATAGCGAACTCAGGCTACTGCAAGCATAACAATTTACAATTATGCCTCTTTTCCTTCACTTTACTCCTCTTTACAACCTAACAATAACACTCTAATAGATGCTATGACTATGATGGATGTTGAGTAAATCATTCAGCCCAATACCGTATTGCTAAATATCGAATATAGTAAACTACTATGCATAAATCCTTTTAGGTTTGAACGTCACCGCGTACAATTTGCAAACATTGATAAAACGGGCAACAATAAGCTTCAGCATGTGCGTTAGACAAATTATAAATTGATATATGTTGTGTGTCAGAAATTGAAATTCATGATCCTAAGAAAATTACAGACCAGGGTGTACTATTCATATCAACGCGTAATTGACTTCAAACCTCTGATTCACTGGAGCTCTATCAAGCTGTAAATTGAATTATCGATATTTTTTTAGCTCATGAGCTGAAGCTGATTTAAATGTCTGGACCTCCGTAAATAGACGACATTGTGCGGCATGCCTAAATACATCTATAGAAATCAATGTCAGAAACCTCAATCGACGTTGCATTTCCGTCGCATCTGCTGCAAGAAATTGGAGCGCAGACAACAGGCACGCTGTATTATCCGACTTAAATTCCATTTTCTAAGATATGTATATCGCTGTCAACATTGGCCGTCTTTCTAGACTCATAATATATATATATATATATATATATATATATATATATATATATATATATACGATATTTTCTTATTGTTCTAAAAACGAGATTCTGCTCATCATCATCAACATGTCCAGCCATACAAAAGTCAAAATGGACTAATGTTTCACTGCCATATAACAATAAGGAGTGAAAATGTATATGAATAAATTATTAGTGAGATTTACGAGAGAGAGAGAGGCAGAGAGAAGGAATACCTTGCTACTATGAGTGAATTTATCTGGATAACTCACAGAAATAAGGCAAACTACACCTCTCCACAACATCACTCCATCCAATTTAGCTTCCGGGCAAGGCGACATAAGCAATGCTAACTGATGTCGCCTTGCACAAATGCCAACTTGACCATAATGGTGTTGTCGAGAGGTTTAGTTTACCTCATTTCTGTGAGTTATCCAGATATATTTACTCATAGATTCTGCTCAGGCCACCATGAATAAATTATGAGTCGCCGTTTATTTTGCCTCGCTTCTGTGAGTTATTTTGATAAATATACTCATAGTAACTAGGAGCTCTTTCTCTCTTGTAAATTTAACTAATAATTTGTATCTAAATTATTATTTTTGTCGTTATTAATGTTTTCGATTCTTATGGTTATATGACAGTGAAACATTAGTCAATTTTGCCTTCGGTATAGATGCGCATGATGATGATGATGATGATGATGATCCGAACGTAGTTGACAGGTTTGCGTATCTCGGTAGTTGTATCACTAATTCAAGCAATATAAGCGACAAATTAAAAAAGAGAATCGCGAAAATCTCGCCAAGTGCAATTTCGTTATGAGATAGTAAAACATTATTCTGTAGAGTCGAAGATACTAGACACACACGGACATTCGACCATCGTTTTTTGAGAAGCATAACTCACATAGGTTACCTAAAACGAATAAGCAGTGCTGACAAATGTTGACGCATTTACAGATCGGCTAGCAAGTGCTCTTCGTTAGACAAACTAATAAGGGCTCCATCAACTGCGTTGGCTTGGTCAGCTGTTACGTGTGTCTTCAATTAGATGGCCCAGTAGAGCCAAATTAGCATAAGAAACAAGATATTCGGACTTTGATATAGCAGAAAAAGCTGAAGTCCACCTGTCAAATTTGGTAATATAACACCTGTTCTTCAACTAGGATGGGGTTCCGAACGCATCATAGCTATTGATTGAATATCCTGCGCTACATGGCATCAAATCGAGTTCAGTAGCGATATTGCTGAAGATTTTAAATCTAAACCTCTTAACATTATTTACTAGGGAAGAGTTAATTACGAGGTTCGACCGTTTTTCATGAAGCGACACAGTAAAAACCTCAAGGAGGCTGTATTGCCGTTGCCCCCTGACTTAAAGCTAACCTGCCAAAATGGTGTTTCGTAGAGGTGCAAGTTTCCTTCTTTCTGTGTACTTCCAAGCTGAATATCACGATCTGAACTAAATCCACCTCTTTATAAATGACTCTGTTAACAAGTTTTTAAATCATTTCCTTTATTATTTCCAATTTTTCGCCGGTGCGCAGGCAAACGAAGATGTTAAAAGCAAGCCATATTGTTGCAAAATATAGACGAGAAAGACAATTAGTTAGAGTGATAAATTAAAAAATAATTAATACTGCTATTTAAATAAGAAACAGACTAATTTGGGTTCGTGTTAGAACGAATTTTAAGGTATAATTTTATCATTGCTGGTGTGTTTCAAAAGAAAACCATTTTTGCATCAATACGACGAGATTTTCTGAACCTACATCTTTATTGTTTTGATTTTATGCATTTAGATATACATTCTCGCGCACTTTTTCAAACCTTAGGGCATAACATCAAATTTGCGTAATAAATAATAACTTTATTATTCTTGTTCATAATTTTAAAAAAATTTCACCATGAAATATTATATTCGGAATCACCCAAATTATGTATATATATATATATATATATATATATATATATATATATATATATATAAGCCTACAATTTACTAGATAGGCACGCGTCGCGACTTTTTGCGTATCAATAATCATTAAGTATGCATTTAAATATAATAATGTACACGCGTAAATCCATAAGAATGAAAGTAAAATAGCTGAATGTAAATATATCCCATGCAGCAACAGCCAGTCCATCTACGCGGAACCTATCATACACGAAACGAGAGCTTACGATTCTCCGGTCAAAAATGGTTGTTGCTGCAGTACTGCAGAGGAGAACCTTTACCTGGCTGGATCATTTTAGCATTGCGATTGCAGAAATAGTTGAATGTCTGGTTAAATCAGTGTTTAGTAGTCCAGATTCCTATCTGTCTGAATGACCGACTGGCAATCTTTATCACGTAAATATTACCCATTTTAGGTATAACGCCACGGTTTATTTGTTCAATTATTTAGTCTTTGATATAAATACAGATTTTTTGTTTATTCATTTGAATCACCTAGAACCCATTAAGTTATATCCTTCTGTGAGCTACTGAGTTGATGTAGATTTGTGCATAAGTTTGACAACCACATTATTGTTGGAATAAACACTTAATTATATTTTCGTCTTTGAAGTTTGCACTATATTTATAAAGCGTTTACTTTCATTTAATTAATTCCTCAATTATTGGGCCATCTTGAATGACGTGGAGAGTTTCGTAGAGACTATTCGTTAAGTTCTTATATGTCAACAATTGGCCTAAATGCCAATTTTATCACTGTTATTTGATACACCGTTTACTGAATTATTGCGCATAATTGTACAGGGAGGCCAAACAAGTACATTATGTTCAACTTCATCATTTAAACTGGGGCAGATGTTCTAGACGGATTGGATAATAGCACCATCAGTAGACCGGAAACAAAGAAGATACACTATAAAAGATCGGCTATAAAATTATGGAGAAATTGTGGTGTTAAACAAGTGTTGACCATTTCAATAGAGACAATCAATATGAAGATTGCCCTTTTGCAGTTCGGCAGCCAAAAATACCCACTCGCAAGACACCAGGACCATTAAAGACTACTGTAATGTTGCATTAAAAAATTGCCAAACTGAATTAACTGAAATTATCTTATCTGCGTTTTAACTAACGTACAGTTATGTACATTTGTGTTTAAAAGACGTGTTAACCTTTGCTTTTGTATGAATATAGCTAATATCTATTATTTAGATACGTATTACTCGCTTAAATTTATTTCAGTTTTATTTTGATACTAACTTTTATAAGTGCTTAATATCGATTTTAGTATTTATAATAATAATAAGGCATTTTATAGCGCGATTGAGGCCAGCTCCAAAAATATTTTAGAAGTTCATGGTAATTAACAAGTTGTATTGAATTTTGGTTTGTTTAAAGTTAACTAACGACTGGGTAAATTTAAAATCCTTTAAATCAACTTTGCTGACATAAAATAAACAACGATCTCATTGTATTTAACCAGTCGTTGAACAAAATAGCAAAACTACCGTCAGTAATGCGTATAAATCAAGCACATTGAAATGAATTTTTACACTTGTTTGAATAGCTAGTATTTATGCTGTGTGAGGAGCTGTTAATTGAAGAATGAAACCCGGAATAGTGATTGTAAATATGACAAAGAAAAGGAGAACTGAACAATAACTTGTTAGTAATAACAAGGATACACTGACGCACGCACCGACGCGTTTCGACCTTCCATGATCATCATCAGAGTACGACGGCAAATTGACTATCGAGGATCAAACCGCATTGAATATATATATATATTCTTATAATTAGGAAAACAACACATAAATAACAAAGTGGATAGACATTTATTTCGTGAATACTAAACATCTCTTATACAATCATACATATTTATACATATATACACATATATATATATATATATATATATATATATATATATATATATATATATATATATATATATATATATATATATATATATAAGTAAATAATACATTAATAGCTCTGAGTTGGAGTGTTTCAAATGAGTTCAAGAAAAGAATATATATTTATATATACTATATATATATATATATATATTATATATATACATATATATATATATATATATATATATTCTTATAATTAGGAAAACAACACATAAATAACAAAGTGGATAGACATTTATTTCGTGAATACTAAACATCTCTTATACAATCATACATATTTATACATATATATATATATATATATATATATATATATATATATATATATATATATATATATATAATATAATCATTAATACTTGAGTTGGAATGAGTTCAAGAATGAGTTCAATAGAAAAAGATATATATATATATATATATATATATATATATATATATATATTCTTTTCTTGAACTCATTTGAAACATTCCAACTCAGAGCTATTAATGATATTACTTGTAGATTAGAATAGCATTGAATACAAGGCCTCTGATAACTAATAACCAACATACAAAAATGTATATGCATATATATATATATATATATATATATATATCCGCAACATGCACGATTACATCTTGCACAATGCTATGAATGAAGTGCACCAATTGCTTCCACCGCGCGCACGATGGTTATCGCTAGTAACTCGAAAAAAACGAATAGATCGGTTTAGAACGAGAATACAGCAACATTTTTTGTGCAAAAGTGTACTGAGTGTTTAAAATATGAGGCTTCGGAACGTCGACTGGCAATATATAGCCAACCTCCATCCTTAGTGAACAGTACACATGCAGATGTCTTCAGTGAAACTTATTAGTCAATGATACATACACACCGTGCACCTGGAATAGAAGACGGCACAAAGTATTGCAGATTGCTTAATGTACTTTGGTTGGTCATGTCAGAAATACGTTGTACGACTGCCGGTTACGATAGCACTGTGCAATCATACAAACTGCACATCATAATAGAAAGTTAGTTGATTTTTGCATATATAGACCTCCAATAGCTGGCACAGATAGGTCGTATAGAATCGTGTAGTAAACGTGTCGATAATATATCTTAATAGTTAAATACTGTTTGTGGCGGAGAATTAATAAATATATAACCGAGTATTACGTGTTGCGCACCTAGTAACAAGCTAATTATATTATGACCAGAAGGATAAACCAAAGGCAGCATGAACTGAAAGTATAATCGCGTGCACATTCATTTAGTGCTTATCAGAGACTCATCATTAGGAGCCGGTATTACGCCCTTTACCATCTATATATTTGGGTGAGGTTTACACATTCGTATAGAAGATTGTACCGTCCTATTTTCCCACATTCCTCACCAAAATATATTGTGGTTAAAGGGCGTAATAATGATGAGTCGTCAATAAGCACGAAACGAATGTTCACGAGATTGTACTTTCCGCTTATGCTGTCGTTGGTTTGTCCTTCTGGTCATATAAGAACTAATTTGTTAATAGGTGCGCAACACCAAATACAAAATGAATCTTAATTTATATGAACTTGAATTACTTAACGTTGACTTCCCAATAAGGACTAAACCAGTCCACTGGATGAATTGCCTTTTCTACACTATACAATAATTAGTTTACACCGACAAATGTACTTAAGTAAACGGACACTTGTGTATATCAACTGCGCAACCTTGATCATAAATTCAGATTGAGAGATCACCAAGAAACTGCATCAATACGGAGGCCTTTAGAACGTCACAACTGTGATCAATTAAATTTAAATTGTACGTAGCCACACTTGTATTAAAACAACAAGGTGAGAAATATCAGCCAAACAATGAAGTTGAAAATCCTATAAATGTGTTAATATCGACCGAAGTTATATGTTTAAAGGCAGATAAAGGAGGAGCTACGGTTCTGGCGTATCATTAAAATTATAAAGAACGGATAAATAATAAAGAGAAAAATATTTTATCATTCATCATGCTCAGCCATACAAAAGTAAAAAATGACTAATGTTTCACTGCCATATAACCATAAGAAATGAAAAAATATACAACAGAAATAATATTTTAGAAAAATTATTAGTTTTACGAGGGAAAGAGGAAGAATACTTAGTTACTATGAGAAAATATATCAGGATAGCTCCCAGAAATGAGGCAAGCTAAACCTCTACAACGCCATTATGGCCACGTTAGCATTAGGGCAAGGTAACATCAGCAGTACAGCCTTCTTTCGACTGGCACTACATCACGTCATAAATAAACCAAACCTCGCATCTAACTTGGCTCTACTAAGAAAAGAAGGTAACGAAGATGATTCTACTAGATAACTGCTCGATTCGATGCCAGATTGATAAGGTTTTCTAACCAAGAACTATGATGCGCACGCGGATCCCATTATGGCAGACGAGTGGGTCCTGTAAGTTACTTAAACTGTTTTTGCCATGTTAAAATCTGCCCACCTTGTTTCTTATACCAATCTGGTGCTGGATGAGAGAACAGAGCCCTACTGGGCAATCGAATTGGGGGCATACACAAAATGTGACCGAGCCAACTAAGCTGATGGAGCCTTATTTTTTTGTCAAACTAGGAGCACTTATTGGCTGATTCAAAAATACGTATACGGATGCCAACATTAGTTATTCATTGTTTGTAACCAGCATGTGCTATACTTTTCAAACAACGATGATCGAATGCATGTAAGCATCTAAAGCCAACTTTAAGAGGCCAAGTTTCACTAGCGTAGAGTACAACTGTGCATTGTAAAACACGTGAGTGAAATACTCGTGTTTCTCCATAAATGACGAAGGTTCGATAAAGCTATTCTAGCTTTCGCGATCCGTATTCTCACCTTGTCGGACATATTGCCTACGTTATTGATAGAGCTCCCAAGATATGTAAACCTGTTGACTATTTTTAGATCTTCATTCTGCAGTCGCAACGTTGGAGTGAGTGGTGGGTGATCCTGTAACAGTATCTTACATTTAGAGTGTGCGAACTTCATACCGAAAGACAGAGACGTCTGTTAATCTATTCAAGGTGGCCTGGGCAGCATCCCGATTGTCGAATAATAGTACGATATCGTTCGCATAGTCAAGATCGACTAGTTTATCGCCCGGGAGAACTTCAACTCCAGCATCCTGAATGTGTGGGAGTGTTGTTCATAATAGCATCGATTTATGATTGAACAATTTTTACACACATTTATATTCACACCGTTCGTATACTAACATGTTTTGCTTTTGTCTTTTTAGCATATATCTGCATTATAAGGATGAATAAAGCCTATTTTAGGTAACTCTTTCTTCTGATTTTTCGACTCACTCTGCCCGTTTGTTGCATATTACTGTGATTCAGAACAATTTATTCATCATATAACGCAATCATGGAACGCCTAATAAGACCAGAAAGATTTGATGTTGAACCTAGTGCACCAGATGCAGAAAAACAATGGAATCATTGGTATCGTACATTCTGCGGCCTCCTAAAAGCAGTCGAATCCATGAATCCAGATAAATTAGACACTCTTATTTCCTACGTCTCTCCTAACGTATATGAACACATCGTTGACTGTGATACTTATGATCATGCTATCAAAACTCTAATGAATCTCTATGTCAGACCGAAAAATGAAGTCTTTGTTCGTCATATACTCGCGACTACTAAACAAGAAAATGGACAAACATTGGATCAATTTAACGAACATTGGTTGTGCGGGTGGTGATAACAATTATTATAATTAAGATTGCGGTCTTGATATAAACACCTGACCCATTAATTACTTACATATGTCAGTATAAACTAAGAATTGTATAGTGTAGAAAAGGCAATTCATCTACACTATACAATTCTTAGTTTATACTGACATACTGGATGAATTGCCTTTTCTACACTATACAATTCTTAATTTATACTGACATATACGGGATGAATTGCCTTTTCTACACTATACAATTCTTAGTTTATACTGACATATACTGGATGAATTGCCTTTTCTACACTATACAATTCTTAGTTTATACTGACATATGTAAGTAATTAATGGGTCAGGTGTTTATATCAAGACCGCAATCTTGGATCAATTTGTTCAGATTCTGAAATCGTTAGCTAGGGAGTGCAATTTAAAACCAACTACGGCCGAGGAAAATCGAGACGATGCTCTGCGCGATGCCTTCATTAATGGAAACCAGTCCAATTCGATCAGACGTCTCTTAGAACACAACTCGCTTAATTTTCAAGCGGCTTTTGATCAAGCACGTGGTCTCGAAATGGCGGAAAAGCAATCATTATCATATCAAAACTGTTTGAATTCTGCACACACTGCAACGGTTCAGCCACTCTGTC